>JAAXYW010000138.1:0-56176 GCA_036851895.1 Orthonychiurus folsomi
GACTTTCCTGGAGGATATGCAGTCAGTGAATGGTTCGGGATGGAAACTGCAAAGTGGTTTTACTCTAGTGTCAATTACAGGCCCATGACGATTGTGAAGGAACTTTTTTCCATTTTAACTCTACTCCTTTCTTTGTGCCCCTGTTTTAACAATTTCCTCTTCTTCTCTGGGTCAAAATGGAGAAGTTGGGGGTGGGGAAACGCTCCTCGGTCTGAACTTCTGGAAGAACCACAGTCTACCTCATTCCTGGATAATATCTTGGAAAACGGACAAAAGCACCACGCATGTCATTCCCAAATATATTAAGCGGGTCGGGCAGAAGAATCCATGCTCAGTCTCGGGGCTCAGACACAATCGACGCTCTTTCTCAAACTCCGTCCATCCAATTCAATATTCTACCAGAGTCGAGGAATGCACTTCGTCCAAGAACCACGTCCCTTCGACTCCTCCTCCACTCCACGGCCCGAGAAAAAAACCCTTTCCCTGATTAAATATTCGCACAAATATTATCCCCTTCTCAAAAATATCTAAATTATACATGCTACCATTCTGTCGGAACAAGTACGCCATTTACCCTTTCATTTTTAGTTCATTTCCACTCTAATTTAATAATTTAGTTTTGAATTATTTAAAGTCGCTGCTGTTTTTCTTCGCGAGCGATAATACCAGCCGAGCCCAGACGTACAACAGGATTTTGTGAGACTAATGTTCAGAATATAGGCAAAACTTTCGGTCAATATTTTACGCATTATGACACTTTATTGATATTTTGGTTAAGACGCAAAAGGCAAAAGGAAACAAAACGCCAGGCACCCTCCAATAAAATAATTATGACGATTACAATTGATAAAGAAGTTATATGCATGGGTTTTAATATTCTTAACACAACAATAGTTGCTGCGCTGCTAATAGCTGATAATAGCATCCTTTAACTATTACACCTAGTAAAAATATTACTCTTTATCGGCAAGGCCCTACGCACAATAAAAACTTTCGGTCAATATTTTACGCATTATGACACTTTATTGATATTTTGGTTAAGACGCAAAAGGCAAAAGGAAACAAAAGGCACCCTCCAATAAAATAATTATGACGATTACAATTGATAAAGAAGTTATATGCATGGGTTTTATTATATATTCCATGCAATATTCTTAACACAACAATAGTTGCTGCGCTGCTAATAGCTGATAATAGCATCCTTTAACTATTACACCTAGTAAAAATATTACTCTTTATCGGCAAGGCCCTACGCACAATAATTAAAAATATAAAAACGTTCAAGCAAATTGCTTCCAATATACAGTTCGATATTCGCTATTATTAAACAACTAGCTATAAAAAATCACCATATTTCTGTATTTTATTGTATTTTTTCAATCCTCAGCTTGTAAACCTTCTTTGGATTTGAATTGCACATTGGGTTTAGTTTGTGCCACATGGCACATTGACATACACACACAAGACACAACACGCTGAACATGCTATGCTGGCTCATGCTTTAAAGGAACAACGGCGGGAGTTAGAATAATCTCGCGTGCAGTTCTAAGCAGTTTTGCATTTACTCTTTAATTTGGTTGTAGTTTATTCATTATTGGTCAAAACTAGCAAAATATTCAAACTCAAAAATTTACACTGCACAACTGTGTCATGCCGTAATTACTCGTATTTGGTGGCAGGCGCTTTTAGCAATGGATTAGAGAAATACACGGGGAATGTAAAAGTGTAAGGCTAAATAAAATATTACTCGAGTCGTATTCATATCCCATGAAGTTTACTTACTAGTACTATGCAATTACGTCGTGTTGTTTGCGGGATTTCCGGAGGCGTTGACAGTGCTGTTGCGGCATATTTACTTCTCAAGAAAGGTAACATGTTACTGTAACTCTAAATTATAGTATAGCTTTTAGCTTTGATAGCTTTAATATATATAATCATTACAAAATAACTGCTGGATTCGTGGACACTAGCTTCTCTGCCCTGCAGATTGATTCGGAAAAATTATATAGTTGCCTTAATTACTTGTCTGTGCGTGTTGTGCGAATAGAATACTGCGAATCTTGTTTCTGGCTGTGCATTTTCAGCATTCTCTTTGGTCATATTGAACTATGGATCTGCTTATTTCTATCACAAATTCAATAAATTGCCACTAAAAAAAAATAACAAAAAAAATGCTTTTACTCTGCTGATGAATTGCATAATTTTATATTAATTATATGAAAGGGGATACGTTTAGTCCACGTCAGCGCTAAGAAAAAGCAATCGCTGTTTGCACTCTTATGAATTGAGACTAATTATAATATGAGGCATAAGACTCAGAGGTCTGTTAGCAGAGCAAAAAGTAAAAAGTTGAATGGCTGCAGGTTTTGAAGTGATTGGGGTATTCATGAAGAATTGGGACACTCAGGATGAGATTGGGACATGTACGAAGGGCGACAATGATCTGGAGGATGCTAAATCGATTTGTCATCACTTGAGAATTAAATTAGTACAGGCTTCCTTTGTGAAGGAATATTGGAATGAAGTATTCAGGTCTCGTTGATTGCATTAATTATATTTAATTCATAGCAGCAGGCACTAAATTTAAAATCCTTGTTTCGCCTTTCAGTTCCCTTCTTCATGATTATGAGCTTGGATTGACTCCAAATCCGGATGTGTTATGTAATCGCTTTGTCAAATTTGGTGCCTTTTACCGATACGCCTTTGACAAGTTGGACGCCGAAGCTATAGCTACAGGGCACTATGCACGGACAACTTTCGGCTCTTTTCTGGAGGATTATCGACCCGACCAAGGTACATGATGTCTGATGCATGACAGGTCAAATATACTCCAAACAGTAGCTTAAGACTCTGAACACTCCTTCGTTCATACCCAGACAGCCAAGGGCTCAAGCACAAGATTTGATTAAATTAAAGTTCTCTTTTGAGCTACTTTTAAAAGCCAGAAACCTGGCTTGGCATTCCATTATGAGTTATGTTCAACGCGTGCTCCTTGCGCGTGATTGGGTTGCGAGGATCTTTTTCCAGTATCAAGTCCAAATCAAGGAATTCAATTTGAATCCTGAATCAACTCAAATTTAAAAAAAAAGCTAACGCGACTGGCAGGGCTTAAAGCACTTTCACTTTTGTTCTGTCAAATGGCAAAAATCAAATTGAAATGAACGCATCTTTTCAGATTGTTAAATTATATTATTTATAATGGATGTTCCAATTTTTCAACACGGAACATATTGTATTAAAGGGTAAAGGGCATTGAAACTTGCTCATCAAGTCAAGTCCCGCTTTGTAAATTATTTTTTTGAAAACGAAAGTTGGCCGAAAAGCAGATAATACAACGGCTGTCATGAATTAGCACAGATGTGATGTTGAAGACTGCAACGGACCCAACAAAGGATCAAACCCTTTTCCTGTGCCAATTAAAACAGGAACCGCTACGGAGAACAATGTTTCCTGTGGGAACCCTGTACAAACACCAAGTTAGAAAAATAGCAAAGGATATAGGAATGGAGGAGATTTCAAAGAAAAAGGATAGCATGGGGATTTGTTTCATCGGGGACAGGAAATTTACACATTTTATAAACGAGGTACACCATGACTTTGCGGAAAGGAATTGAATTTATAATTAATAATTAATTTCAAATTTATTAGTATCTCCCTGAAAAAACCGGACCATTCATTGACGTTGAAACTAAGAAGGTTCTTGGCAATCACAAGGGTGTCCACCATTGGACTATTGGTCAACGGTGCCTAATAGGTGGATTGGCAGACCGGTATTTCGTCATTGATCGTGATCCATCAACTCAAGCAATATATATCGTAAGTTTAGAGTAATAATTATTAAATTGATCATTGTTGCGCATAAACAACACTTTCCCCATAAATAAGTGTTTAAATTTGACCATCTATCTAGTGCAAAGGTGATAACCCGACATTATTCTGCACTGAATTCAAAACGTCCCGACCCCATTGGATTCACAAATTTAATCCATTTGTGCATGGGACACCATTGAACTGCATGTTCCGTTACCAACAAACGCGATGGGCAATACCTTGTCAGATTTGGCCAAACGGAGAAGGACTGGAAGTTCTGCTCTCTGTTCCTCAGAGGGCAATTACTCCCGGCCAGGTAAGCTTCCCAACCGGCAGAATTATTGCCTGCGCTTTCTAATTGTTTACTCATCTTGTTTCAGTATGCTGTATTTTATAATGGCGACACATGTCTCGGTAGCGCAACAATTAAGTCAAAGACGAACTACAAATTTGATAAGAATATCATGAATTACTAGTGGTACTAAATCTACACGTTCTACTGTATACTCTAGGAAGGACCAATCTGTCTAGTCAGTTTTGTTTTTGTATTGACACATTTAACAGTTTTTTGCAAATAAATACTCATTTTCTAAATGTTTGCAGTAATTTCACTCGTGTAAATCACACCAAGCAGCAGGCCAGCATAAGAAGGCTAATTCGAGTTGTCTACAGCCCGTATCCAGACGTTAATCTAATCAGAAATGAGTAATAAAACGACGATAACCTGATTGGACGAAGGAGCAATTATAATTAGTTGCAATTTTATTTTCTTCTCGGCAAACCGTTTTGTGTTAGAATGCGGACGTATTTAATTGTGATAATCATTTCAGAACACAATGCTAGGTTTAAATATTGTAGAAACTCTTATGCATACAACTTCAAGCTAATGAAATGCACAAGTTCAAAGAAACAATGAAAAGAGCCAGTGTAGATAATTAAGTTTGACATTAGTTTTAAACCTACTCAGTTTTACGAAAATTGTTAGGAGTTTGAATAACACACATTAAGTACAAAATATTATTAAGCACAAAGTAAAAAAAAACGGTTCATTATGATTGCGTTGACTATAGTTTCCGAACCAAAAACTTGATTATTGCATGTTAACCTATTGTAATCAACACAAACTAAGCTGGTCATAACAGAAATTATTCAGTAACAATAATATTTATAGGTTCAACTAAGGAGCAGCTCTTATATCATAGACATAATATTGCATCATTTACAAATACGATCACCTATATTGTTCTTACGCTGCTAGTTACTGGTGGTAGCATTAAATTTGGTCACAAGAGTTTGGCGTCACGCCATGAACTGATTATTACTTAATAACCAGTATGACAAATGTATATGGTAACAAACAAGTTCCCAGAGTTGAAATTGTCGTACAATGGGGAACCCAAAGTAGCTACGATTTATTAATGAAACATTTGACCAGTTTACAAAAGCTTCAACAAAGCGGCCCAGGCTTGTCATATACTTTTACCCAGCCAACATAACAAAATCGACACTGGCAAGATGGTCTACAAATAAAAAACAACAAACTGCCGATTTAGGCTGGGTTGGGTGTTGGGCAACAATATCTAAGTTGAATAGTAAAAGCCTAAGCGCTTAAATCTTGCACAAAACTCAACGAGCAAATAACTACACAATCGTTTTTCATATGCAAACAATTAGGACCTCAAGTTAGTGTTTAATTCCTGGCTTTAAAAAAATAATTTATCCTCAAATGATTAAACAAGTAAGACCACTAAGCCACCTAAATGGTCAATCCATGATGTTTTCTCCTTGATACGTGATTTGAACAGTACAATGACTCAATTGCTCATTCGTGTAACTACTATACAGGAATTACCCGTTTATTTCTTTACTCCACAATTTGCTTTTACCGGTGCATTTGAATACTAATGATTATAATAAATTCTATTAACTAAATTAGCTAACAATGATTCAAACGAATATAAAATATTAGTCATGCCTACTGTACTGAAACATAATCAAAAAAGTCGTTAACCTGGACATTCTGCATGCAAATAATAGGGAAAGGTAGCCGTGCTCCTTAGCAACTGCTAACAATACTTTCGGGTAGTAGTTTGTCACACCGGGTTTAGCGTTGAGAATGCAACTAATTAATATTCACGATGTTTGTTTAGCCGTTGGTAGATCCCCATTTAAACTTACTTCTGACTGATTACTAATGTCTGACGAACTAGGAATGTCCAAAGGAGCAATGGGCTTAATTTGTGAGGAGCCAGCGACGGATTTCGGTAAAAATTCAGTGATTACGACAGTTACGTTGTTTACAGTTATTGGTTGCCGATGAACCTGACTGCGATCCACATTCTTCAGTCTTGGGCGGCTAATCAAACAATAGAAAGGTATAAACATTGTGATTGTATCACAGCTAAATTTTAAAACGTTCCTAAGTTGAAGAGTAAACGTCCTTTAAATCGGATGTAAATCCAAGAAATAAGTCCAGTGTACTTGGTTATAAATACTCAAAATAATACTTACATATTACGTATATTTTTCCTTGGATACTTTTCTTCAGTAATTTCTAATGCGCTATTTTGAAGTTTTCTATCCCTACCACCGTCAATGCGGGGTTTAGGATTGGTCGATGTACTGAATTGCTGAGCAACTTGCTGGGCAACAAGCTGAGGGTTAAGTCTCGGTTTTCTGCAAAAGTTTAAATTTTATATAATTTTTATTGTAAATAATGAAAAAGTTAACACACTACAAACCTGGTAGAAGTTCCCTTTCGGACATCGCACATGGAACATTTGAACGCTTCAGCAGTGTTACGAAATGTACAAACACTGCAATCCCAAAAACTGTCCTCCAGGGCCTTGGATTGACGTTTTTGTCTACGGAATCAAAACTTATTTAGTATCCCACCATCAATTTACTTCCATTGATATATTTCAAATTTATAAATATTAACCTCTGCGAATTCTTTCTATCCATAGTGCGAAAAGTTATACGTCGGATAAGTACTTAGGCTTGGGCTGTTGCGATTGGCGTGTAGTCTAGTTTTCATCGTTTGGCTATGCTTATGCTTCTTGCCATTATTGTGCTTTCTTCACTCAAACTTTCCTTTATCACCTGCAAAAATTTCAAATTGAGATCAGAAAGCGACACCACAAGCTTTACAGCAAGGGAATAAACGAAGAAGTTTGGAGACGCAATTGGTCCTTGTCCTACATTGTACCACTTGGACAAAACAATACATGCTAACTTGAATACAAAACTCAGAATAAAACTTTATTCAAAATATTGGAGCATGTAATGAACTGGTTTTGCACATACCATAAATCTGGTAGGGTCGATCCGTCGTTCAGTATGGTATCTATCAATGGATGTGGTGTAGTATTTTCAAGTTTCAAGACTGCTTTCAAACAATTAGTTGCCCCCGTTTAAATATATTTAAGGCGGGATGCAAAACGCACTTGTATGTACGTTATACTAAATTTTGTATTTTGAAACCATTGAAATACGAATGGCGGTGGCTGAGGAATATATAGTTCAGTTCAGTTGTTCAGGTATTTATTTCATGGTCAACCTTTTGTACTAGAAGTACGACTTCCAAGTTTATTTGTAAATCACTCAACATGTGTTGCTTGAAAGTGTTTAATATTACTTAGAAACTGGACTTCCCATTGAAGTCTGGTTTCTGTGTCAATAAGTTCTAGGAGGGCAGCTAAATTATTGTATATCCTGATTGTGTATTTAGGGAAGGTTGCCGCAATGCAATGTAGGAACGGAGATCCGCGTTTTCCCATTCCAAGCTGTTTTTGGTCTGACTCCTGCCCTGCGATGCGGCAGGGACGGAGTCAGACCTCTGCATTTAGCTCCACCTAGCCACCGCCAACACTTATTTCTCTCCAAAATGTTTATTTAAAGGAAAAATCAATCATCTAAATTTTACTCATGTCTTAATTACCCGGTTTAAACAAGGGTGATTTCTTTGATGACTTATTGCAGCAATTTAAAGGTTTACGGTCCGAGGCTTACCGCGCACGCTAAGGTAAATTAAACTGCCTGCGCGCTGCGCCTGCTAGCAAAATGTTCATAACTAGTTCATGCATAATAAAATGTGACTGTAATTGCAATTTATTTTAAACTGTTAGAAATGTTAGGTAAGCATTTATTGATATGGTTTGGCAATCAAAAAACCTACTCAGGGCAAAGCATTGAATTGTGCCCTATTAGGTCACATAAGAGTAATGCCGTTTTTTCAAAGCCTCGGCCGCGTGCAGCAGCAGGAATGGCTTTTAATTACAAACTGATGAAGTAGGTAGCAACTCCTTGAACTTAAAGCGTGCCCGTCAAGCGTTGTTTTTATTTAGATACTTTTATTTATAACCCAGTCACACGACACTGCAGCAGACTTCAATTTCTCTCTTTCATCTTCAGAGTCCGATTGGTCAATTTTTCGTCTTTTAAACTCCAATTTTTTACGTTTCGTTGACGAATTTCTGAAATCTTCAGCGATTAAATCGGACTGGGATACAGAGCATGAGGAATTTGAAAAAAGAAATATGCCAATTTCCGATTGTGTTGAACCGTTGACTGAATCCTTTGGATTCTTCTTCTTGTTTACTTCTTTAATTTTGATATGCCTACAAAAGTGGAAATACAAGCACAATAATATGCGGTGACCGGTGAAAACAGGCAGTGATTGGATTGAGTCAATACGTGAAAGGTATATTAAGAATCATACTTGTCTAAAGCCTCTTCTAACCGTCTTGCGATAAATTTCTTCATCTCTGGAGTTATCTGGAATGTTTGTGATGAATGCCCCGAATCCCATTCTCTCTCACAGCTACCAATTATTCGCCCAGGATCCCGGCCATTACTTTTAGCTTCTGAAACAGTCTCTATGAAAAATGTGGAGTGAACATAAATACAATTTGTAAGGAGCGATATTAATCATGCCGTCTTTTCTTTGAATGGCACTCGTCGGGGTTAACCGGCGGCAAGAGTATTACTTACCTGATTTCTTTTCCCGGGCTGCGTCAAGAGAGAAAGAAGGGTCAAGTGCAGCTCGGAGCTTCTCTGTTTCCGAGTTGTCACTACTGTCTGTGTCACTCTGTGACTGTGACATTTTATTTGAGCAAATTAATTAGCAATTACATAATTATTGTTTTGTCCAATCCGACAATAACAATATGAATTTGCCACAAAAAGATCAACGCTTGGTACAATAATACACTTAACTTGCCATTGAAAGCTAGCCAGTCACGCTCGTATTTATGCTCGCTTAAGACCAACTAAAAACTAACACAAGCAAAACATTAACTTCCAATATTTTAAGCTTTGAATCGGGACTTTCCCGCAAGACGAAACCACGTTGGTGAGCGGAGTGGTTGCGTACAATTTTCTGATTTTTTTGACCTGTTTGACACTCCCACCTCCATCGCCGCTCCAGCTAAGCTCCCATTTAACTCGGTTGATAAAGAACATTTCGACTCCACATTTGACAGACCAAGGAGTTGAGCAGTTTTACATAGCATTAAATATTCTGTGTTTTCGGGTATCCATAAATTAGTGAAAGAACATTAGTTTAACAGTGAGCCAAGTCCTTTTTGTAACACACAGGTGAGTCAATTTTCGCAATTGTTAATATTGTTTTGGGCATGCTTCATTTGATCCGGATATTGTGGATTGGATTCGGTTATTGCTGTCTGCTGTGCACCCGCCTCCGCACACCTTACAAGCTGTTTAGAGCAACCAACCGCCGACCTAGTCAGTCAATTTCAGCTTTAATTTTTTCAATGAAAGTAAATCATACACACGACACGGTTAACACCTACTGGTATCCGGTTAGGTCAGAGGTTACTCATTGTGAATTTTGAATTTTGGTACTTTGTGCTTTTAATTAGCCTTATCTAACACAAGTAATTTATAGTAAATGAACTTGGGTGTGGCTATTGAATTGTGACTATTTATACGGGCCATCTGGCACTTGATTACATTAGTGTTACTGTACAGTACCAAATTAAATTAGTTGACCAAACACTAGTAATTGACAATTGAATTCATTTCAGACACATTCACGCCCCAAACATGACGGACGCAAAATATTTTACGACAACCAAAAAGGGAGAAATTTTTGAGCTCAAATCAGAGCTAAACAGTGACAAGAAAGAGAAAAAGCGAGAAGCGGTTAAGAAGGTAACTTATATATCTAAGCCTGATTCTAGTGTTTTGCGATTCATGTTCACGTCAAATTGTTAGTACTAGTCGAATACAGTTGTCAAATGTATATTTGCGGCACATAATAAAAAAAATATCTTAAAGCTGGTAATATTAATAAAATTCGCTTATTTAAGTAAAGGTATTATTCGTGATTTTAGGTCATCGCTTCTATGACTGTGGGGAAAGACGTTTCTGCATTATTTCCGGACGTGGTCAATTGCATGCAAACGGACAACTTGGAACTTAAAAAGCTGGTTTATTTATATCTTATGAACTATGCTAAGAGCCAGCCTGACATGGCTATTATGGCTGTTAATACATTTGTGAAGGTAATCAGCTTGATTTGAATTTGAGGTTTCAGATGAAGTCATTGTAATTTGTATTTCAGGACTGCGAAGATCCAAATCCTCTCATAAGAGCTTTAGCAGTTCGCACAATGGGGTGCATCAGGGTTGACAAAATTACTGAATATCTTTGTGAGCCTCTGAGAAAATGCCTCAAGGATGAAGATCCTTATGTTAGAAAAACTGCAGCAGTGTGCGTTGCCAAGTTGTACGACATAAATTCCCAATTGGTTGAAGATCAGGGATTTCTAGATCAACTTAAGGAATTACTAAGCGATTCTAACCCAATGGTAAAGTTTTGAGAAATTTCTTACAATTTGGGAAGTTTTGGTTTAAATGCATAAATTATTGACTGTACAGGTAGTTGCTAATGCTGTTGCGGCCCTGTCCGAGATAAATGAATCTAGCCCAACAGGAGTGCCGCTTGTGGAAATGAATGCTCCAACTATAAACAAGTTATTAACTGCGCTAAACGAGTGCACTGAGTGGGGACAAGTGTTTATTCTGGATTCTCTATCAAATTACAATCCAAAAGATGAGCGTGAAGCTCAAAGGTAATCTATCTGGCAGAGATGAGTGCGTGTTACATTACACGTACATTTTTTTTTAAAATTCTGGGCGTTATTCCTGTTATTTATGTTTGTTTATTTACAGTATTTGTGAACGTATTACACCGCGGCTTGCACATGCAAATGCTGCTGTCGTGCTTTCGGCCGTAAAAGTACTAATGAAATACATGGAAATGATAAATGATAGCGAGTTCGTCAGCGTTCTGACCAGAAAATTGGCTCCACCTCTAGTCACCCTGTTGTCATCTGAGCCGGAAGTTCAATACGTGGCATTAAGAAACATTAATTTGATTGTTCAGAAAAGGCCGGATATCTTGAAACATGAAATGAAAGTCTTCTTTGTAAAATACAACGATCCCATTTATGTCAAGCTTGAGAAGTTGGACATTATGATTAGATTGGCATCACAGCAAAACATAGCCCAAGTTTTGTCTGAACTAAAAGAATATGCAACCGAAGTAGATGTTGATTTTGTTAGAAAAGCTGTAAGAGCCATTGGAAGGTGTGCTATAAAGGTAGAGCAGTCTGCGGAGAGGTGCGTTGCTACACTGCTGGATTTAATTCAAACAAAAGTAAGCCTAGAGAATGTTGCTTGATAAAGATTGGGACTACAATACTGAATATTGTTCACCTTGTTTTTAGGTGAATTACGTTGTTCAAGAAGCTATTGTGGTTATCAAGGACATCTTTAGAAAATATCCAAATAAATACGAAAGCATAATTTCTACCCTTTGCGAGAATTTGGACACACTAGATGAACCAGAAGCTAGGTGAATACCATCTTATTAATATGACAATAGTAGTGATTAAGAGGAATCTAGTTTTGACGCTTTGTATTTAAACCGGCAACAGAGCTTCCATGATTTGGATTATTGGAGAGTACGCCGAGCGTATTGATAATGCTGATGAACTCCTGGAAAGTTTTCTAGAGGGATTTGCGGATGAAAACAGCCAAGTTCAGCTTCAGTTATTGACAGCAATTGTAAAACTTTTTTTGAAGAGACCTGCTGACACTCAGGAGCTGGTACAGCAAGTCCTGTCTTTGGCTACTCAGGTGAGCAGGAGAAACAGGAATTTGTGCTAATCTTTTATTAATCGGATTTGGATGTCTTTATTAATGATAATTTCAATTACTTGATGTCTAGGATTCTGACAATCCTGACCTTAGGGATAGAGGATACATTTATTGGCGTTTATTATCAACTGATCCAGCAGCCGCGAAGGAAGTAGTTTTGGCTGACAAGCCTCTGATTTCTGAGGAGACCGAATTTATTGGAGCCCACATTGTTGGATGAGTTAATTTGCCACATCGCAAGTTTAGCATCCGTGTATCACAAGCCCCCAAGTGCTTTTGTGGAAGGACGAGCAGGATTGAGAAAGATATTGCCGCCCAAGTAAGTGTCAATTTGTGATGATGTTACCCAGCTATTTTAAGGAAGCTTAATCTATAAATGCAATTTCAGGGGGGAAGGTCACACCGAAGCAGCTCCTGCAGCTGTAATCCCGTCACAGGATTCACTGCTTATAGGCGACTTGTTGAGCATGGACATAAACCCACCTCAAATGCAGCAACCAGTTTCTCAATCAAATCCTTATGGTGGTTTGGATCTTCTAAGCGGTGGGGGTACGAGTACCAACACTGGATTGGACTCACTCGTAAGAAATGAAAGGAAACAATATGTTTGAAGTCACATTGATAGCTACTGCTTTTTGGAACAGTTTGACATTGGGAGTACTGGCTCTGGCTACACAGCTCCTACGCAAGCAAATACTCAAATGCCTGGTGGAATTCTCGGGGATATTTTTGGCTTAGGTCCAACAGCCGTCGCTTATGTCTCACCAAAAACCCTTTGGCTGCCAGCAGTTAAGGGCAAGGGATTGGAGGTAACAGGCACATTTGCCAGAAGGTAAACACTATCACGGATATTGTCAGTTTGGAACAGTGCTAGAGCTAAATAATAACATTTTTTTTTGCAGGAACGGACAAATCTATATGGAAATGACGTTTTCCAATAAGGCGATGCAACCCATGAGTGGCTTTGCAATTCAATTCAATAAAAACAGCTTTGGGGTAATTCCTGCCCAGCCTCTTCAGGTCCCATCTCCATTGACACCTAATCAAACATGCGACGTCTCCCTTCTTGTGAATACAACTGGACCAGTTCAGAAAATGGAGCCGCTGAATAATTTACAGGTTAAGTAGCTAATATCCTTAATGGTGTTGCTTATAATATAGTGCATTCTTCTTCCGAAAAGGTTGCTGTAAAAAACAATGTGGATGTTCTGTACTTCGCCTGCTTGGTGCCCATGAACGTGTACTTTCAAGAAGATGGTCAAATGGATAAACGTGTGTTTTTATCAACATGGAAGGACATTCCAACCCAGAATGAAGTCCAGTATAACTTGCACAACATTCCCTTCAACTCTGGTATGTGATCTATTGAAATTGTATATCCCGCTGTCACATCCAGCAGGAGATGAGTTGACCAATTTGTTTTAGATTGATTTCAGAAGTTCTTTAATTGATTTACTTACGCACAGATAATGTGGTCCATAAAATGCAGCAAAGCAACGTCTTTACCATTGCAAAGCGAAATGTCGAAGGACAAGACATGCTATATCAGTCGTTGAAACTTTCCAATAGTGTTTGGGTTTTGGCTGAAGTTAAAATTCCTCCAGGGAGCACCAACTTCACTGTAAGAACTAAAAAATTTTTTTTATGTATTGATGTATTGCATAAAACAATTGAGTATCTAATTTACTTCACAGTTGAGTCTCAAATCGGTCACCGTAGACGTGTGCGCCGGCGTTTTTCAAGCTTATGAGAGCATCCTCCGAAGTTAATTTAAAAGCGGTACCGTTCGAATTGTAGTCGAACCGAGTTACACTAATGAACACTAATGGTGTCGAGGCGCATGCAGTTGAAAATTTGAAAGAAGTCATATATTGTTTATTTAACTTTGATTGGAACGGGATGTAGAACCACTCCGTTAATCGCATGAATCTGTGGGCAAGTCAAGCATGTTAGTTATTGTTAGATTAAATTAGTATGACTTATGTTATGACTAAATAATTATTGGGTATCGTGTATTGTTTCCAGTCACTTAGTAGTATTCATTTAGTTTCACCCTATTATATTCAAAATTATGAAACCCTGTCTAAAATTCGTATTATTTTTCAGTAAACGTTTATTGTGCATGCCAGAACTTTGCTGTTATTATTACTGTCATAGCTCATTTCCACGTTTAGCTCTTGGCACGGCAATTTTCAAAACCATTTCAAGTCCAGAAACCAAGTCTTAGTTCTTTATTTAGCAAACCTCGAACAGACAGTCAGGAAGTAACCCAAATTGGGTTATTATTGAAAGCATAATCAAGCGTTTACATAATACCTATACAGTTTGTTTGGGTAATTCATGGGGTGGTATGTGATCCATTAAGATTGTACATTATTGTATTCGACCGTAAGCATGAGGATCCACATCTCACTATTTCGAATTGAGTGCTGGCAAGCGCAGGTCACTGCGCATATGCACTGCAGGGCTGCAGCTCACGCCCACTCTGCACACAAAGAAAAACGACAGCGGCCTTCTGTTCCGCCATTTGCTGAGGACTTTGGCAATCCACCCACCGTTTATGCCCCTCGAAAGTTTGTTTTAATTATTAATTATTTTGGCTTTTTGGTTGAAGTTCTGAGGCGTACGGCCCTGGCGGCCCCGAGCACGTTCGGTGTTCGGAGGTCATAATCTGGCGGCACTGCATTGGCCTCAGTCTGTTCTGCCAAGCCTATGGTGTTTGTCAACAAAACAATAAATATTTTACTAAGAAAGTTTTGATTCCTCACAGAACAAAGTAAAGGAAACTGTGACGGATTCCCCTCCCCACAAATTGCATTAAGAAATAAAAGCCAGATTTGTAAATTTGCCAATCTAGAAACTTTATTTGATAAAGCCACACGCACGGGTGCGGCCATTCATGCCTTGAAAGGTTCAATTTATTTTGAGAGTTTACACACTCCAGCTCGGTGCAAAAAGCCGAAAGCTTAAATCCATGATGATCCTGATTGGATCCGATGGCCACAAAGTTTCCCTTTATCGATTCCTTCACAAATTTTTAATTGCACGACCAAATCATTTACGAGCAAGCACGACACGCTCGCATCTCATTTCTCTACATCTAGCGCGGTGGTTTATTTTCATATTAAATGTCAAACAGCTACTATGACGTGCCATGTAAATCAAATCTCCAGTTCTTGCTACCTTCTTGCTTGGCCATGAATTCATTATTAATAGAATTACACTAGGAAGAAAGTGATTTTCACAACTAATTGTCCTCAAAATCCATATCTCTTCGACTTCTCTCGACAAGGCAAGCAAGCAAAGGGTTTGAGAATTGAATTATCCCGTATCCTCCCCTTTCCTGCTTTTGCCTTTTGTTTGCAAACATAAACGACAACGGAACCTTAAAGCCAGCCCTGGTTTTTGCTACCTCTGTTTGCTCTGCTGCTGTGTTTATGGATTTATTTAAATTTATTTCACTTAGGTTCAAATTCCTTCGTTGATAAGTAACCAATGGGTACTTAATTTCAGCAAATACAAACACCATCATCATCCGATTGAAAGGGAGGCGAAGCGAAGGAGTCAGAAAATTGGAGGACAAAGCAAAGGGAGTGGAATTGGTGGGCTAATAGCGTGGGATTTGGGGGCTAAGTAGGAGACGCATTCGCGGAGTGCTCGTGTTGTGTGGGTGAGGAGTGTCGGGTGTGTGTATGTGTGTGGGGCAGATAAACACGTTGGTGAATTGGATTCAAAATCATCGTCTGACTGAGCAGTGAGTGAGAGTGAAGTGTGCAGCTCCCCCAGTAAATTCAATAAAACTAAAAACCCGACACCATGCTCATCAAGGAATTGTAAGTACACCTTTTGTCTCTTGANAGTGAGAGTGAAGTGTGCAGCTCCCCCAGTAAATTCAATAAAACTAAAAACCCGACACCATGCTCATCAAGGAATTGTAAGTACACCTTTTGTCTCTTGACCTCTTACTTCTAAAATATCCTTCCTTCCCCATTGACCTAATGACCAAATTCCCTCTCAATTTTTAATTTTAATTAATCAGCTGTGTAAAATTACAATGACTCAGGACTTCCTGTAGTCACCTTTCAGTTTCCCGGCATGCCTGTCTTTGACTTCATGCACGGCATGGAATGACATCACTAACTCCACTCATGATGACATTAAATAATTAACTAGCTAGCTTCTACAATTGCGAAACTTTTGATACACAAGTAAATGGAAAGTCAAAATGGTCATTTAATGAGGTTTCACTCCTACCAATTTTGGGGGGTTTTGGGTACGGTGAAATTGACAGGATTTTTCCGTAATAAGTAGTCCAATGTAACATTGTATTGGAGTATACTTTTAGCAATAAACTGGTTTCAGTCTATCCAATCTTGGCTAAAAATCTCAAAAAACGCTTCATTTGTTTGCTTGAAAGCTGGAATTTGTACGGATTAACAGAATGGACAGGGAATCATGTTCGGAATAATAGTAAAGTTAACTTGGCTGCTAAATTTAAAACTAGTTAGTGCGAACGAATCTTGAATAGCAGGCAGGGAGCAGAGAACGTATGATCTACTACCCTACCTACCTACGCACTTGTCTTTCATTTAGTATTTTAAATGTATTTTAAAATTAAAAGTTTAGTTTTTAAAATTTGTTATCTGAATTTGTAAAATCACTTCACATTCACAGTTAACAACCTTTCTACTGTGGTGTGTGTCTAGAACTAATCTGGCACCGGCAAAGGACCTGGCTTAGCTAGTTGCCGTCGAAGTAGCTCAGTTGTGTTTAATGTTTTCATTTTCGACTTCCGCGTTTACCATATTTGTTGTTAACATGTGCTTATCCTTGGCTCACAAATGTTCATTTCTGACCTGTTACGTTTTCTCTTTACAGCCGAGTTGTGATGCCTCTGACTGTTGAGGAAGTAAGTAAAAAAAATTATATTCTTTTGTCTATCTAACGTACAACTACTTAACAGTAGTTGTTAATTTGATATGTCCGTGCAATTGGGTTTCATTACTGATGTTCAGACATGGGTTTCTTTCATAATCAAATTCCTACATTTTGTCAAATAATTTGGAGGTTAACGGTTTGGCTTTAATGCAGTTTAAAGGGTTGAGATTTAAATACTCGGCACTAAGTGTTTGAGTATTCATAAAACTTGTGCGTGTCCAACCGCTGATTTCCAACTCCCTAAAATATAGTATCAGATTGGGCAACTTTTTTCCGTGGCGGAAGCAAGTATGAACGAGACGGGCGGCGGGGAAGGTATTGAAGTAGTCAAAAATGAACCTTTCGACAATTTTCCTCTACTTGGCGGACAGTATCGCAAAGGACAATACACGTATAAGAAGTACCATTTAGCAAGGTAAAGCACAGCATTTAGCATGTAATTCCTTTGGAAATATTATAACCCTGTTTAACCACACTCTCATTCTTTTAATACAGTAAAGTCCCTGCTTTCATCCGAATGTTAGCCCCAAAAGGATCCATGGAAATCCATGAAGAAGCATGGAATGCTTATCCGTACTGTCGAACAGTGATATCTGTAAGTTTAGTAGCCGAAGCTTCAACATATTACTCAATCATTTTTATGCAGAATTGCGCTTGATAAGTATTTTATTTTATTTGCGATTCCTTTTAGAATCCTGGTTATATGAAGGACAATTTCTTTATTATTATCGAGTCACTCCATTTGCCGGACAAAGGTGACCAGCCCAATGTACATGAATTGACCCCAGATAAATTAAAACAGCGAGAGGTAATAATGGTCGACATTGCAAACGATCCGATTGCTCATTCTGACTACAAACCTACGGAAGATCCGACCAAGTTCCAGTCAACGAAAACCGGTCGTGGTCCTTTAGCAGGAAAATGGGCGAACAATGTAAGTGGCGTATAATTCAACGTGACCTTCCTGCTTGACTCCTCACTTCTCATTGTGGCTTGCACTAACTCTGTGTTTTCATTGTGTGACATGTAGTGTAGTCCCGTTATGACTTGTTACAAGCTAGTCACAGTTGAATTCAAATGGTTCGGTCTGCAGAATCGTGTTGAGAGTTTCATTCAGCGAGCAGAGCGACGGCTATTCACCAACTTTCACAGGTATTTTTTTAAATTTTGATTTCATTAAGTTCATTAGGAATCCTAGTTAGCCTTTAGTTGAGCCAAAATGTGTTTTCAGATGCTACATTTCGCTTTTTTCACAGGCAAGTTTTCTGCTGGATTGATCGGTGGCAAGCCATGAACATGGATGACATTAGAGCATTGGAAGATCGTGTTCGCGAAGAGTTGGACCGCGTAAGGACTTTAAATCAATTTCAGACATATTCTATTTTCTATTTAGAAAACTTGCTGAGCATTTACAAGCTTTTAAGACCCGATGAGCATAGTGAACCTGGTGATTTTCCTATTTGTGTGTTTTGTTTAGGCGCGGAAGACCGGCGAAGTCAGAGGGATGAAGGCAGAAACCGACTAAATTCCACATGCAATTGTAAATGTACTAGCTACGTAGAATTAGATCGTGTTTTTCCGACTAATTCGCATCACACCAATCAAGTTAGGACGGCTATTTAATGGGCGAATAAATGAATTTACCAGTGAAGCTGAGATAAATCGTTCATTGTTGGATCGTTGGATAGCTCAGCCTTGGATTCATTCGTAGACTGCACACTTGACTATGGGAATGGTATGCTAGCTGGGGATTGAAAGTGAAATAGAAATGTTAACTTTACCTAGAACTGTGTGATCAAAGGGGAGCAAGGGGATATCTGATTGTGCCGCAGTCTACGAATGAAGTACCTATAAAATTATAATTAACATTTAGACGGAATGAGAGAAACTGAGAATAATGTACATTCCATGCCCTGACATTGACAAGTATTATTACTTCGTGTACAGAAAGAGTGATTTACGTAGTTAAAAAATTAGCCTGTAGTGTGTTGTTCTAACACTTGTTGCAGGTTAGTGTTAGCCAACAAACAGTGTCATTGTTCTAGCCTGCAATATGAACACAAAATTACCTGCTAGAACGTTGTTGAACAAGTCATCTTACTTCTTAACTGTTGATTAGAAAAAGTATTAACATGTGCATGAGTTCCTCGGCCATTTCTTCTCGCATTCTGTTCACGTGTAATATTTCCGTGCTATTCAACAAATCCAACCAAATAAAACTTTGGTGATTCAAAATGTTATAATGAAACCACTATAATAGAAAAAATTAATAATTATCTAGACTGTAGACATTTTGATTGTATCTAAATGTGTAAGAGCAAAAATAACTTTACCGCGGTGATGTTCTAAACCTACACTAATTAATGTCGTATCAATATCCAAATTTCGGGTAGACAAGAATAAAGTACATAATGTGTGTCACCAGTCATATGACATAAATTGCCCCGGAGTACTGTACTGGTTTTTTTAAAGTTCACATCCCTTCAAGGTTGGCATTTCCCATTGTTTTCCTTATGAGGTGAGGAAATAGTGGCAATTCCGCATTAGCGGCTTTTGAAAGTGGGTTGTTTTCTATTGGCGGCTTTAAAACATTAAAACCTAAACCACAAATATTGAAAAATACATATCTGTTTATTTCCGATGATGACAGGCGTAGTAATGTAGTAATTTAACTTGTTTGATTAGAAAAGCCATAAATATATATCTGCTGCTCTTTAATGATATTCTGATTTAGTTTACCACTCTCATCTTCACTTATTGAGGTTGGCATATTCCTTTATTATACTTCCCGCAATAACTAAACGTTGAATTTCTGACGTTCCTTCATATATTTCTGTAATTCTGGCGTCTCGGTAATGTCTTTCGGCTGGCATTTCTGACACATAACCTGAAAGGCAATAAACATTCAAAAGAAGTAAATTAGAAATTAGCAACTACTGCACGACTTGAAAACTTGATTGACCTACCCATGCCTCCCAAAATTTGGATAGCTTGATGGGCAGCAAAAGTTGCTGTTTCACTTGCCGCTAAACAAGAAAAGCCACAAATTATTTACGAAACAAAGCCACAAGAGAGCTCTGTCAAGAATGTTTCAACACATTGTACAAGATAATTGATTACCAAGTTTCGCCATCGCAGATTCCTGTTAAAAAGAAATCGGGTAAATAAAAAAGAGGCTAGTTTAACCAAAGATTGTCTACCTTTGTGAACGGTAAATTAGCATCTCTCAGTGCAGCAGCTCGCCAAGTGAGCAGTCGAGCTAAGAAACACCCAAATTTTAACATTTTCAAAAGATATCTAACGAAATTAATGAGGCATGTTATACTTAATTTTACCCGATTCAATTCTTAGCGAGATATCGGCTATCTTGTTCTGGATTGATTGTAGTTTAAGAATGGAAGAACCGAAGGCATTTCGTTTTGCAGCGTAGTCCATTGCACAATCAAGCGAAGCTTGTGCAATGCCCAGGGCCTGACCCGCTATCCCAATTCGGCCTTCATCTTGAAATTTCAAATAAAACAAATTTATACTTCAAGAGTCAATTAAATAAGCTTTGCGGCAAGTACCAAGGGTTTTCATAGCTATTTTGAATCCCATTCCTGGTTCGCCAAGGACGCTTTCTTTTGGAATTTCACAATCTTCAAATATCAAGTTGCAAGTAGACGATCCTCTAATTCCCAGCTTATCTTCTTTCTTACCCAGCGCAAAACCTGAGAAATCATTTCTATGTATCGATATTCTCATTGGGGTAGTAGATAATACCTAATACCTTTAGTTGGTCTCTTAAAAACAAATGCCGTAATTCCTTTATGCTTCAAAGACTTATCGGTAGTTGCAAACAGAATGATAGCTTGCGATTCAAAAGCATTTGTAATCCATGCTTTTGTTCCATTTACAATATATGACGATCCAGACAACGTCGCTAAGGTCGATGCTGCTCCTGCATCACTTCCATTGCCTAATACGAATGTTGGTTTGACAGTTTTATTATTTTACTCTTTCGAGATTGCAAATAGAGGTCAAAGATTTATATGATGTGAACTCACCGGGCTCACTTAGTCCGAAGCAACCCACTTTTTTACCGTCAACAAAATCGGACACAAATTCTTTCTTTTGTTTTTCGTTTCCAAAATTCTTGATAGGCCCCAAATATAATGAATTGTGGGCTGACATAACTACTCCCGCGGAGGCACATCCTCTGTTCAAAAATAGGCGAATTTTTGGTTATTTATCAACCAATTAAGTGTTTAATACAAGAAAAAATATTCACCTGGATATTTCTTCCATAGCTATTGCATAGGACATGTAGTCTAGTCCAGAACCTAGAAAATGAATATTTTGTATACCGACGAACCGACAATCTATGAATTTTACTTAAAGGTTTCATCAAGATTTGTAGCATTAATTTAGTAACCTCCGTATTTTTCTGGAACTACGATCGACATGAGTCCTAGTTCTCCCATCTTTGCAATCTGGAATTCCAATGAAAATCCATCAATCAGAGTGCCGTCGGTTGTTGAGTTCAAGGACTCGTCATAATTTTGAGTGGGTTTTTTCAGTTTGTGTTACCTGCTCCTTCGGGTAAAGATGTTCCTTGTCAAACTTAGCAGCATTTGGCTTGAGTTCGCCTTCTGCAAAATCCCGACATGTTTTCCTGAGCATTTCATAGCTTTCAGGCAGAGTGGCGACAACTGAAACATTTCTGGCATAAGCATGCGATGGTTGACTACATAATCTTGTGGACAAGATTCCCACCCGACCTGTCAAATACATTACAGGCAGTAGGATATTAAAGCGGCTCAATATATTACAAATGACAGTGACTACAAGATTTTAAATCTAATTTCTGAAAATGATAACTGTAATAACCTGCCATTGAACCATTGCTTACTTGACTAAATTGGAAATGAGTTGAAGAAAGTAAGTACTGTTAAAATTTAAACTACACAAAAACTAAATTGGACATACTGAGTATTGGACGTGCGGCGCTCATGGTTGAAAAAATGAAGATCACTGTTTGTTTGGAGGATCCTTCGGACGTGTTCTCACTCTGTTGACTTAGATTTGAAACTGAATGCGTCCTCTAATGTGATCGGCTACAAATTGGAAATTGTGTCCTCTATAAAATTGTGAACAAACTTTGCACTTTTGAAGTTTGAACTGGGAGCAGGTGATGATGGGAAATGGGAACCGGTTATTTTTACTCCCATATGCATTGCCCTTGCACTACTTACTAGCTCACAGTTCCCTGTGTGTGTGTGACAGCAAAACTGCAGTAGTGGGGCATTGAGCAACAATGCAGGTAACCATAAGTTGTGCATTCTCCTGTTAAACAATGTGAAACGGTTTAATTGCAAGATTAAGTTGTGGACTACATAAAATTATTTGATATTTAATTCCAGCATTAGCTTTTTCATATTGCCTGCCATCATTCTTCCCATTATTCAAACGTTCACGCAATGTCAATGCAATTAATGAAGACAGACGCACGTTCGGAAACGCCAGTCCAGGATTAGCGTATCACCAGTCAGGTAGGTCTGAAGAGATTATCAAGATATTCTGAAAATTCGAGAAGGTTACTTTTATTTCCAGAAGCTCGAACTTTTCTTATGTTAATCCTAATGGCAGTCGATGTGTACACTAGCATAGTAATCACAACTGTTTCTCTTCGGAAGATTCCTGCCTGAAATGTATGCATGTAATTATTTCAGGGAATTCAGATGCTCTATTGCATATTGGTTCCACGGACGAAGCGGATGATTAAGAGATGCCTGAGGGACGGACATGAGCAATGGACCAGGAAATGGTGTTGGCTGGTAGTAAATGATGGAAATTGGAAATACTTTTAAATGGTTAGAAGAAACATTTCGATATTTGCTTCAGTTAGTGTACGGGCTGTGGATTGTTCGGATGTGTAGAGGACGACTCAACGTAAAAGTGGAAGTTATACATTGGTCTGCACACTATATTTCTTCAGGTTTTTCGGCTGCGTTTTGATTCTAATTAATGTTCATTTAACAAACAGTATTGCCTTCTGTTAAGTGTTAACCTCTACCATTTGGTAAGGAAATGTCGTCTTTCATCACTTAATTCTCGAAATGGGAATGTCATGTTTATTATTTCGCAAACAACGTAGAGCTGGACAGCATAGCATGGCAAAGTCACGAGTCTACTGTGATAATTTAGTGTTCCGTTTTATTTTGCAGCGCACTGACCAAATCGGGTTTGGCAATTAAAAAAGCTTTTACTGGCTCCGGAGCTCGCATCCTGGGTAGAGATTTCAATAACTGACGACGAAGTTCTCATTCGTCACCAAACGAGAGCTATAAAGGTAATGTTTCACCTGCCCGTTCTCTGTGGTCGATAATAATTTGCTTGATATCAAGTAAACTAAAATATGAAATTTTATTATTCATCCAGAATGCCGAATTCAGAGGAAAGTCTGGGTCCTTCCAGGGATGATGCCGCGAACAGAGGGAGGCTAAAAACATATGCAGAGAAAATTCTCGAAGCTGTAACTTTGCTAAACGAGGCTGCTCATGCTACTAAAAAGGGAACTTCGTTTCAGGCCATCAAAAAATATTTAAATTTTTACGATTACAGCGTAGATTATAGTATTAAAGCTGCAATGAAAAAGTGTATTAACTCGGGAGCTCTGGTACACACAAAAGGAACTGGCTTAAATGGATCATTCAAGCTGGGAGCAGGTAAACCAGTAAACCAGCGAAAAGTACTTCAAGTTAAAAACCCAGAAGCTGCTAACGGAAATGGAAATTCCTCGAAATCACGGATTATTCTGCCAGGAAAACCGAAAGTAGCATCCGGGGGAGCTCTGAGAAAGTTTGCAGAAAATTCTAAATGGAATAATTTAGTAAGAAATGAGAATGCGGGTGCAGGATGAGTTTAGAGTAGTAGACAACGAAACAAGTCATTGTGGTCGTTTACAATTTCTAATTTTGTGACAATTCTTGATCAATAAGACAAAAATGCTACAATAATATTTCAAACCTATGTTCTGCTTTCCACACGTTTTAATAACACGGTAAATATTCCTTTCGACATCTCCATTCATGTTGCGTAGGTATTGCTTGGCTACTTTATTGACAGCTTAAAATTTCATCAAACAAGTTAGTTTAGCTAAAATGTCCTGGGCCATCGCATTCTCGATGGTAATTTAACTGTTCAATTTTAAGTTACAAACCTTTTCAGCTTTTATTTGCGATGAGATGGGAAGATGGACAGTGTGTTAAGTTTACGCACAAATCATTTTTCAACCATCAGAGCATACAGCGAATAGCTCGAGCATGACATTCAATTTTAATTGGGCAACAAAAGCCGGGACTGACTTCAATGGGAAATGATTAATCTAAATCTGGGAATGATGTCGTTACTCATGAATTCTTGCACTTGCAACTGAACATTTGGAGTTGGATCCTCCGGTCTGGGTTAATTTGAGACACGTCAGTGTGTCTGCTGTGTAGCTTTTATCGGTCCTCATCCATCCATCCATCCAGCCGAACCCTTCATAGCACGCACGGCACACAGCCAAAGATTTGACACGTGTGGGTTTGTGTACATTAATTTTTCTCAGAATCATATACTAATCCGTATTTTGGTATTTGAGCTCAACTGCTCAATAAAGGGCAAGTTAACTTAATAACGTGCAATATTTTAATGCCCTTGCAAGCTACATGTCAGTTTACAAGCGTAAGTTGTGAAATTACGACGAATCTCTCGGGGGTGTTATTTGTTCCTTTGCTTTGGTAGTTAATTGCCGAGCTCCCGGTTGCTGAACTCAAGTCAAGGGCTGGAAGTGTCAATGAATGTCGGTAAGACGAAGGGGGCAAAGAGGCCTGGAAGATGAAGTCATTCTAAGAATCAGAACAAGAGGAATGCATTGAGGACGTGGAGGGGATGAGTGGAGGAATGCGCCTTCCGTCCGCCCTATTTTTCTGTGGTGCAACAACATTATTTTTCCTCTTCTACCTCATTCCTTGGCACCAATTACCGTCACTGGATCACACCTTGTCATTGTCATTTAATACCAACAGTTACCATTCCTTCCCGGACAATGCTACTACTCCCTTCAATACAACCCCTTTAGTTGTTGTCCACAGGGAATTCCCTGGTCTCATTTCTTACAGATCCATCCTAGATTATGATATTCGGTTCAATGTCACACAGTCCGATGTCCTCGTTCTTTTGCATATGCAGAAAACTGGGGGTACGTCTTTCGAAAAACATATCGTTCAAGATCTTCAAATGGAACAACCCTGCATATGCTGGAGACGAAAAAAACGATGCAAATGCCCTCGCCCTTCCAGCAATAAAGGTGATTTGGATCATATGTTATATTATTTAGTTCAGAATTCAGAAGTTGTATGCATAGTATGTAAGCTATAACTATTCATGTCACAGACAGTACTCAATTAAAGCTAATCCATTTTAATTTCTTAATTCACAACTCAGGTGGTTCCACATCATCCACGAAAGCTTTCGAGCCTTGGTTATTTAGTCGATTTTCTACGGGTTGGATTTGCGGACTCCACGCAGACTGGACTGAACTGACTTCTTGTGTGAATTCAGAGCTGGATAAGGCAGTTGGGTCTTCGGTTAACCGAAGGTAGTACACAGCAGAATAATAACTGGGCTGTAACTTTGAATTATTTTGTTTTTAATACCCATCGTGTTATTACTACCTAGGTATTTTTATGTAACAATGGTCCGCGATCCGATACATCGCTTTTTCTCTGAGTTCCGACATGTTCAACGAGGCGCAACATGGAAAGCATCTAGACATATCTGCAATGGCCGATTTGCAACTGCTGAAGTAAATTTAACTTAGATGTGTCTACTAGCTAAAAACTTATTAATTTTTCTGACAATTAGGAGCTGGGGAGTTGTTATGATGGAAGAACTTGGAACGGCGTGAGCCTGAGTGAATTTCTGTCCTGCCCTCATAATATGGCATTCAATAGGCAAACTAGAATGCTTGCCGATCTCTATTTGGTTGGCTGCTATAACAAGTGAGTAATTGGTGACTCTGGCCTTGTGCACTATATTTTATTTCTCGTACAATTTTCTTTTGGAATAGATCCGCCTTGCCGGAATCAAAGCGGGAAAACGTGATACTTGCATCTGCAAAGCACAATTTAGAATCCATGGCGTTTGTTGGTTTAACTGAACGTCAACGGGTAATTTTAAATTTGTATACTTTCTATGTCTTAGTATTTGTAATCTCAGGATTGAGAGGTTTCATAATGAGAGCTGACATTCTGATGAATAGATGTCGCAATATATCTTTGAAGAAACATTTGGTGTTCGATTCAAGTCCCCATTCACGCAAAACGAAGAGACCTACTCCAAGACAACTCTGGACAAGTCAACCCCAGAAGAGCTCGAAGAAGTTAGAAGGGTAAATAGTTTAGACTTAGAATTGTACGCATTTGCTGAGCAACTTCTGCATTCGAGATTTCAAGAATTGAAAAGCTTAGATGGGGATTTTGTTGATCATTACAATTATTTGGGTGAAGAGAAAGGCAATCATTTTTCTTGGGATGAAGTAGTACAGAAAGGTGACTAGAGTCCATCGGTTGAAAGAATATTAAGCATTCGAGAAACATCCGTTATTAATGTTTAGAATTAGAAACCCAGCCGTCTTTGTATTTATCTGATGCACGTGCATATCATGAAGACGAAAATCCGTTTTTAAAGCGAGCAGTATTTTGAAGCAGTAGTAAATAGAGAGTGGACAGACAACCCACCAGTATCAGTATAGTATCAAGTGGAAAGTTGTACATGGGTAATGATCACAACAGACTTTCCTTGAGACAAATATTTGTGAGCTCGTGATATTTATATTATTTAGCAATAATTGAATGGCTAATCAAACTTTCACGCAAATGCGCAATTATTTTAGAAAGAAGTAGTTCTAGTATTGTTGACAATGAAATCAAGTAATGTGTAATAATAGTTTTCAAAGTCTTGCCAGCGATGCAAGAAGATATTTTAGATAATTAAAAATTAAACTTAGGGCACCACTAATAATCACATGGTCATCCAATCAATTTCGTAGTTTCTATGAACACATTGTGTCGGTATTAGTTCCTTTCACAATCACTGAATTATGAATTGTACCTATATGACGAGTCAACAGCCCAGTTAAAGCATTGTACTTTAGTCTTTAGTTAGGAACACGTATAAATTCTAGACTCAATATGGCTGCAGTCATCTGAAAATGAATCAAAGTATAGACTTAAATGTCACCTACCGAAGCATATCATGATTGACATATACTTACACAATACACGTTTGTAGTTGGAGTTTTTAGTTATGTAATCCCTGACTTCTGTCATACCTTTTGATACGCTTGATATTCCACTAAATACTTTTAAAATAAGAGTCTGAATTGGTATTTTCACTATTCCCTGCACTCTGAATTGGGATGGAAATAATGGGCAGACTTTTGCCACTAAAATGCAGTGAATCAATTACGTTTAAATCGCTAGCTTGAACTCCTGAGTAGCAGCTGTTAAGTTATTGAGAAAGTAACAGATGGATATAATGGGCAGACTTTTGCCACTAAAATGCAGTGAATCAATTACGTTTAAATCGCTAGCTTGAACTCCTGAGTAGCAGCTGTTAAGTTATTGAGAAAGTAACAGTACAAGTTGAAGTGATTGTCATGTTCAATTGATTGGTTTACTTAAATTACTTGGTGTACACCTTTGTTTATTTTTATATTTATCACTGTTTGGATTTGATGGAAAAATAAATGTTCTATTTCTTGAAAGATCTCACCACACGCGCACAGCTGAAATCTCTTAGTTCCAGTCAATATTACGCTACAGCAAATTGCCGCAAAAATGTACGAATAATGCTATGCAAGTTCGATTAGACAATCCAGTGCACATTTTAAGGATTACTAGCAAGATCAAGAATTCACATTTAGATGTTATTTGGCAACATTGCATTGCTTATCTGTTTTTCTAAATCAAATTGACAGGCATAAAATTTGATGAAATGCAATTGAGCTTTAATAATTTCTCAACATATACTAGATCTAGCATTGAGAATTTATAAAACAATGGCATTGCTAATAAGTTGGATGAAGTATAACTAAACATTGGTACATATAAATACTCCTAAAAATTGTCTAGACAGTATAAATATATAGATAACTAAATCTTAGAAAGCTGCATGGACAGTGTATGTTTTCTGTTTTGGCTTCAATCCAACGTTACTCTATTTTAACATCGATTTGCAGATTGTAGGTATTTTGAGATCTTGATTAGCTTTCCAGACAACCAGCTCTAGAGCAGTTCTAGCATCCTCCTGTAAATAATAATAAACGTTTCTGTTTCTGAGGTAATCTGCAATTTACGTTCTGCAGTTGTAAAAAAAATTACCGCGCTATCATGTCCACCTTCATTTTCTTGAATTATTTTTTTTAGCAATTCTGAACTCAAATTGCGTAAGGCCCGTTTGTAAGGCGGTCCCATCTTATGCGGAAACATAACTGAAGTATCGATGACAGTCTGATGAATTAGTTTCAGTGCTTTATTTACATAAAACCTTATTAAAACTTTAACAATAATGGAAACCTAGATTCAAATTTGTACTTAGGAATGGAGCAAATGGAATTGGAATACATGGGAATTAGGTTAGGTTACCAATCTAATTCAATGTAAGTTTGATAAACGCTCAAAACAAGCTTACCAATAAGATCGGATTCAAGACTATGACCGATTAAGATGGAATTTGGTCTTAAGCGAGTTAATAAGACCGCCTGGACGTCAGTGAGAGTTGTATTTGTATTTCTTAGCATTTCCTCTGTAATTCCACTGTATCGTGTATTGTAGTCCAATACAGGGTGGATTGGCTTCACTAGCTCATCATACCTTATAATAGGAAATAATAAAAATCATTTTGACTTTGATTTTTAGGCTGAATGATACAGTGTACATTGCGTAGTAGAAACAGTGCCAGAGGTAATTCGATGGAATAATGGTACCAAAAGCTAAGCATATTAACTTACAAAATTTTTGAATCGCTGCCTACAAATGTCGCCCTGTAAAGTGACAAAAACACATATTCAAGTAATGGTAAATGTAGCAACAAATATAGAAAAAACCAAGAGACCAAAAATTCAAATTTACTCATGAATGAGTTATAGGTTTTAAAAAAGTATCTAAAAGTTACCTTGCTAATTCTGAGCCGTTTGTAGTGTAGATCATTTCGCAATCAACTCCCTTTTAATATACATTATAACAAAATGTACTATTCTGTCAAAATACGTGGCCTTAACTAAAATGAATAGAGTGCCTTACCATAATGTCCCAAGGATGTTTACCCATATTGTCATCACTTCCGATACCTTGCACAGCAGTGACAAATCCTCTCAATTCACGGGATGTATTTTGGAAAACGTGGCATGATGCAAACGCACACCCGGTAGCCGTTGAGTCACCACTGCAGCAGGTATAATAACCATCAGTAATCCCATTAACTAATGAGAAAATCAAATTGATTACTGCCTTCCCGGAAAAGCAACTTCCGCTTTGATTAAATTCTGTGTTACCTCTTCTATTATACTTCCTACCGTGGTGGTAAAAGCATTGCACTTCGCCAATGGGAAGTCCATCTTTGTCTACACGGAAAGCTGATTGGCAGCGATCACAGATTCGCTCAAACGGATCGCTGCTTGCCTTAGTTGAGTAAACTGACTTTCTCGGTTTAGCAATTGCTTTACCTGTAAATTGGGAATAAAATTGTATTACACGCATGGCTGACGTGAGTCGTACAAGAAATTAAAAATAGATAGTATGAAGCGCTACGTAGCTGAAAACCGTGAGGATGGATGACTTTACTCTGTACTAAGTTATGATAGTAACATGATTGTTTTCGAAATTAAAGTGTCTATTGTTAGCTGGGTATTTCTGAGCATGTCATAGGAGAAGGGCAGTGTTGCATTGGTTCTCATGAATATAAATAAATCTGAACTGAAACATTGAAACAAATCTGAAACTTGAAACCAGTGCAACAACTATGTATGAAAACTCCAGGGCTTGCAGTGAAGTCATGAAGCATAATTGATTATTAAATTTTTGGGTTGATGCAAGCATCCTTGGCTCACCCCTCTCTTCACTAGGATCAGGTAAAGGAAATCCGTTGTTCTCTAAATCGGTTGACGTCAGCAAGTACTTTTTTAACGCTTGGTAAAGAGGCGTGCCTCCAGAGACACTCGGATAGACCTTTTTTTCATAACTCCAGGACACGTTTGTTAATCCGGTGTACTTTTCCATGAGCTCTGTGTGAGATAATAAGCTTCTTGAACCTGTACCATTCAGTAAAATATTATCCGATCAGTCACATTCGAGCGAATACATACATTACCCATACTTTTGAGCTTCATGTATGTCATAAATTACTTACCTGTAGCCGCTTCGGTTGGCCCTGCTGCAGTTTCTTTGCGTAAACGGGTAATTGTGTTCGTCCCAGCACAAATATAAACTGGTTTAGAAGAACATCTCGAAGTCAACTCCAGTTCTTCGGCTAAAGCTCGCGCAGATGCGTCTTTTGGGTTGGGATAAATTTTTAAACATTCTTGGTAAATCTGATCAAGTATCTTCTGCCTTACAGAAACCGGAACCTTGCATTTTTTAATCGACTCAACAGAGATTACCGGGCTGGGAACAGAGATTTGTGGAGGTGGAAGTCGTGCAACTCGTGTTTGGCCCTTCTGAATAGTCTGAACAACCGTGACCGTTGGTTTGGCCGGCGCTTCCGGTTTACTAGAGCTTGAGACAATACTGGGCTTGAGGAGGCTGGAGACATTTGGAACATGTGAAATCCTTTTGCGTTTTCCTGGTACCAAGTGAGACTCAGACTCTTGAGGAGGCGTTGTGGAACTTGAAGTACATACAGAAACAATTGGCGTTGAAATTATGGTATTGTCCGAGCGTGCGCGTTGAGCAATAATTCTTTGTTGAAGAACTTCTTTCGGGTTTAGCCGTGGCTTGGCGACATATGGCCCGGCAGTATGCTCATCGGCGCCAGGGTGAGCTACTCTTTTCTTTCCTATTGCAGTATCTGGTACTGGTCTATCATGAACCTTAGAATTCATAGCAGGATCAGCACGTTTGGTTGCCTCGTCAGCCTTGTAATTTTTGAACATCTCCAGACACTCCAGTGCTATTTCCTCAGGATCATCCTCAGAATCATTATCTTCTGGCAGCAAAAACTGATTGGGGTTTGAGTCATCCTTGCTGAAATCAAGGTTGTTGGAAATACTCGCTTTCTCATCTCCGTGGTTAGATTTGGTATCAGATCTTGTGTCAATGGTGCCCTCCTTGTTCTTCGAATACGACTTTGAATGATGTGTATGATATTCGTGTTTGTCTATTTTAGTAACAGCCTTTTCTTTTGTTGACTCTTGCCCTTGTCGCGCTTTTCTTGGCTCGGTCTTCGATGGCTTCGAGGATGTTGACTCTTTGGAGCTGCCTTTGCTGTGTTGATGGTGACTTCTTGAGTTGCTATTGTGAGATTTAGACTGCTCCGCCTTTTGTTCGCTAGAATTACCCTTGTCATTGTCTGGTCCACTGCCGTTTGATCCAGAAGGACCCGCTGCTGGGGACTTCTGACAGTCCATGTTAGTTTCGCTTTTGATCTCAATATTTGAGACTGATGCGTCGTCAGCTTGACAAGAGGTTTCAACGGATTTGAGCTTCTTACTCTTGCGCTCTTCGCTGACTTCATCAGAAAACCTTCTTTTAGGAGTATCACTAACCTTCTCGACCAACTCTGTTGAATCAGAAAAGCAACTATCACCCAAGTTGTGTATATAACCCCATTCTACTTTATTGAGCAAGTCGTATACAAAAATTGTGTAACATGCCCTTTCCTCACTGCCATAATTTACATTTATATTCAGGCTTAAAAATTGACCACGAATTGAGTGCTCCTTAAACTAAAGTTATTAGTAATTATTAGCAATTAAGATAAAACATAACTTACCATTAACTTCAGACCCCGAAGGAGCCACATCAGTTGATGGGGTTTCTTCATCTTCGGTTGATGTAGCGGTAACTTGTTTATTCAGCGCGTTGTTCTGCGCAGCCTGAATATCTAAAAAAAAATATGTTATCCCCACATTATGCCATGCATACTTTCAAATAATATTAATATTAACTCAGGTTCTGGTAATATTTACCTCTATCTTCATGACTATAAAAGCAATGGGGACGATCACAAAGCCCGGCAACAAAATATGGACAAGGATCATTCCGCAGTAGACCAATGCTTCGTAGCATTATGATCTATCTGATATTGCGAATACCACTATACCTTTACGATCATAATGTTCACTTCGGTTCAAAACCAGACACCGGTGCTACTCTCCTGAAAATACAAATATTTTGTTAAACTCTTAGTTTCTGCTAAGAAATGGAGTCTAACTCCCATTTGGTCAGTTCATTGATAATATGCCCCGGACGAATTTGAGCACCCAAAAGACATCTACCAGCAGTAGCATTTTACGCCAACGCAACGCGTTGCGTTTTGACACTTTGCTTTAAATATAAATTATCACAAATCATCTCACCCCGTTTGGTTATGCACTTGACATTCATGCCTGGTTTCATAAACCTCTCCATTCAGACGGTCAAGGTGCCTAGCTAAACCATTTAAAGCGACTCTCTGTCCTTGATGCTGTCTGGCCTGAAGTGTCCAACCCAGATAGGACCCGGGGTCATAATGTGTCATGTTAATAAGCAACCAATTCCCGTTTATTACAGTACAGCGTACCGCACTGACTGCCTATCTAAATCTCTAGTGTTTTCTAATACTAAGCCAACAAATAAACATTTTTACTTACCCAAGATTTTGACTGTCACAGATTTGAACTGGAATCATATAAAATGGTACGCTTTGATTGATGAGGATGAAGTCGAATGAATGTCAACGCGTGAATGAGTCGGGATTATGGGGAGACGACAGGGAAGAGGCAACGGATGAAGTTACATGGTGGGTTTGGGCCTCATCTTTTTCCATTTCCTGCCATGTTGTTTGCTATGCACAATTTCTTGGGCCATGGATCCTTGCTTCAAAATCCCATGCTCCCCACTACCGCTCATTTTCGACTCATTGAACTGGAATCATATAAAATGGTACGCTTTGATTGATGAGGATGAAGACGAATGAATGTCAACGCGTGAATGAGTCGGGATTATGGGGAGACGACAGGGAAGAGGCAACGGATGAAGTTACATGGTGGGCCTCATCTTTTTCCATTTCCTGCCATGTTGTTTGCTATACACAATTTCTTGGGCCATGGATCCTTGCTTCAAAATCCCATGCTCCCCACTACCGCTCATTTTCGACTCCGAAAGCATTGCGTGCGTGCCCTTCTTCACAACGCAACAACGCAACGTGGTTTTCAAAACCCGGTTTCTTCCACTCCACACAGTTCCACATCATTAGCAAGTGTTTCGGTCAAAGTTCACGGTAAGGAACCTTATTTATTATGCCATTATTTAGTAGTGAGCACCTCGATCCGTTAAATTGGTCAATCACCCATTCTATACTATATTGTGCATGCGTGAAGGGTGATGGATTGCATTTCTTAGGGGAGTGAGCATTATATTTCCCCTCTTTAATCTTAACATTTATTTTGTTCGGCAAAGGTAAAATAATAGCCGATTTGACGCCATGGATGAAAGTATGGAAACTGACACTCCACTTAAAACAAAAATCAAATTGGAAACAGACTCAGACAGTTATGAGACCAAGGCTGCTCGTGCATCTATAATGGCTCAACCAATGGCAACCAAGAGAATGGCAAAGAGACTGTTCAAGTTGATTAAGAAAGGTAATAATAATAATGCAATTGGCACTGGTTTCCAATTGGAGTTCAAAGAGGTTAAACTGATTTACATCTATTTTCAGCTTCAAAGCAAAAATTCTACCTGAGGAGTGGATTAAAGCTGACACAATCAAAAATTCGAAAGGGGGAAACTGGGTGAGGCCGAATATGGCTAAGGATTTGAATTTTTCCTTTTGTTATTGTGGTTCGATGTTGAAGGAAAGTGTTAATATTCTTAAAATTGTATAATCTTATGCAGACTTGTTGTATTTGCTGGAAATGTTTCACCGATCGAAGTCTTTTGCCACCTGCCTGCAGTCTGTGAGGATAAACATATTCCATACATTTATGTTCCAACTGGACGGGATTTGGGAAGTGCGATGGGTGTGAAAAGGGCAACTTTGGTGGTTATGGTTCGACCTCACGACGACTACAAAGACCTCTACGACGAGTTATACGAAGAGGTAAAACTGATTCCACCACCCGAGCCGGTTCCTGCACCTCGAATACTTTAAACAAGTCAAATTACTGACATTTTTCAGTTTTTTTACTCTCATATGCTTCATTATCGTCCTTAAAATGTCGAGAATCTTTTAAACCTATCATTTGACTACACTTGTTGTTTACTGTAGTGAAAATTCGATAAATTGCTTTCTAGTGTAAGGAAATAAACTGCATTTGAATCTTGACTGATAACGGCAATAATAATTTTGTTAGGCAGTTAAAGTTGAAACAAAATTTATTTTATCCTTCTGCGTACAAAATTTTAGGCAGGAATTTACTAAACACTTAGAAATTCCAAGCTGGACTTGTGCGTAATATACTTGAAGTATAAAGAAACACTGAAAAATTCTCCACAATAAATTAGTAAAAAACAGCAGCCCATTCGAAACGGACTAAAAAATACAGTATTCAAAATATTCAAATAGAAATATTCCAAACTTGTCTTCGACACAAAAGCTTGCGTAAGCAAGAGTAGTAAATCAGTAAGCTAGCTAGCCTTAAGTACTTGAATCCCAAAGGGAATGTAATTATATCATGTATTTGTACATTTGATGAGCCAGTCAAGCTAGTTTGTCAATGTGGCAGAGCAGACATGGACAGCGAGTTTGCAAGCGATAGCGAGATTCGAGTATAACGAAGACAACATACAGATCAAACACCTATCGAACTTTAAGTATCGTTTTAATCTGGTGTGGAGATGTTCACTATTGCTTGTTTTAAACTATGCTTTCTCTTGGGACTATAATTATGCATACTAATGGCATTGGCATTGCCATGAAAATTGCATACGATTTTGCCACAAAATGTTTCCCAGCAACCCTGTAGATTAGGATTAACATATTGTTACTCTTAAAGATTAGACCTAATTAGTAGATCAATTTGATCCTAACGGCTGTGTTGGTGTATAGTCTAATATTGTGCGCGCAAGTTTTTGCAACGTAATCCTTGACTCTAAAGTCATAGCATCATTCACAAACGCCATTTTGGGAAATATCTATTTCTATAAATCCTTGTAAGCAAAGCAGCAGCGCAAAGTGTTATTATAGTTATAGCTACAGCATGAAAGCATGATGCTCATGTTTATCATTAGATGATATATTGTTGTGCGCGATATTTATCAGAATTTACAGTGGCTATTGGGAGTTCGAGAGAAATGGGAACTACTTATATTGTATTGCATTTTGAAAGACGAAAACCTCACATTTGGTTCATTAAGCTTAGAATTCTGTTATCAACAAGGGTTTTCCTAAAACTATCACACGGTACTATAGGATTGTGTCTGAGACTCGGGTTTATACATATCACTTGTGCTTCGTCTTGATTTTCCAGAAAAGCAAAGACAACCGGAGTTGTTGCGCTTTCTTCCTTTCTTCTCCAGACTTTCAGATTTGTAGCGCTCCAGAAGTGCTTTCTGGTAGTAATCGAAGTCTTTCACGTACCTAATCATTAGAGTTAGCAAAAATCATGCATCAGCATAAGCTGCTGAGCTAACTCTGCTAGCTCGTACGCACAAATGAGATATACTTTCAAATGAGTAGTTTTCTTACCAGACAGGCGGCCATCTGTTCTGAAGTATCCACTGGCGATTCTCAGAGCTCAACTCTTTGAATAACTTACTATTCAATGAGAATTTTGAAAAGTTGGTTGCAAGTTGGTTTAGACACCATTCTGCTATTTGATCTGCATTGTGACACTAAAACCGATTGTATTTTATGTTTCAATGTAAATACTAGCCAAAGCGAACGTCATTTTTTTAAAACTACCTGTGCTGGTTCTAGAATTCGTAGGTACTCATCAGTCACATCAATACCATGAGCTTGTTTCTGTGCAATATCGTTAATTATGATAGTCTCTAATATATTCACAAGACGAGGTAGGCAGAGACGATTGGCGAGCTCCTTGAAATCACAAGGTAGAAAAGAATTAAGCCTTATAAAACATAAATAACAGTGAAATTTGTTACTGGTTTTTTTCTTATCAGGAAAAACGCTCGTTTCAAAGTTTAGTTTTAGCTAGATTGTGGCATAAATCAAGTAAAAATTCAACTTACTACTAGTAGCATCCCTGTCTCTACAGGCACTGGAGGTCTTAGCGAATCCGTGTAGATATATTCCAGAAATGTCGTGAATGTTTCAGTTTTGACCCCCGGAAATGCCACCTACAATTATATATAATGTATTATAGAGTTTAACTGGACCAGACAGCGCCTGGAGTCAGTCCAAAGGATGCATGCATGTTTAACTCTCACCAAATGACTTCTTCTTTCACGAAAATCCCCGGAAAACATGGCCCTCATTACATCGCTCCTTGCCATTAACTAAAGAAATGAAACGTTATTACACCTGGATAATACGGCGAACGACTGTGATTGCTTACCATTGCTCTGTGAGCTGAGACAGATCCATCATCCAGTTCAAATGTTACGTCAGTGTTGCACTGTTGGGTGCATTTTTTCCACATAGATTCTTTAAGGAACTTTACAGAAAAGAGTTTTGAAGTAATATAAGTTCCAAATATTAAATATTTATAACATAATAACCTTTCTGTACGCATTTTTCTTATCAGTCATCAGTTCTGCATTTTTATTTACCCAAAAGCCTAAGTACCGCAACAGTTCTGGAGTTTTGAGGATCTCAGCCACTTCACGCAGTTTCTGGCAAACCAATAGTTAGTTACATATTCCAATTGGTTGATTAAATTAGGAAACACTAACTTCGGCGGACCCCACGAAGTGCGCTGGTAATTCACCCGTATACAGAAAGTGTAAATGAGCTCTCATGATATCAAACGAGACCGGGTCTCTCAATTCGACAACAATTTGAATAGTTCCCAAATTATCTGCCGAAGTCCTGGTTTTAACACTTTCGACCGCTGCACAACTTCCTGGAATACTTAATTTGCTTTCAGAATCTGAACTAGAGATAAAGGCAGCATTATCCGCCCCATCATCCGGCAAACATTTTGCCTTGCCAAGCAAACATTCAGTCTCATCCACAGTGCTTCGACTCTCCTGTAATAAGTGGAAAATATCAATTAAGTATTAACTAATATCACTGTAGTGCCACTCACAGTGCTAATTCCACTATTCCGCCGGCAACATAAATAGTCCTCAGGCTCTAAATACTCGATCAGGTTACGAGCACCAGCCGCGACCACAACACGATGCGCTGTGAGTTCATTGTTTCCTAGAATCGAGTTATACTTTAAATCAATGATGTCTTAGACACCAAAGATGTCGTAGATTTATCGGGTAAGTATTTATTAAAACCCAGGCACACGCAAAAATATAATGGGGATTACCTATCGTGAATACTAAATCGGGAAAATCTTGGAACGACAGCATGTTATTAATATCAGCCCAGAAGTCGCCAGGAAACACTTTAACATTATTCAGCTCCTTTTTTGGCGGGCAGTAAGGAGCCTTAACGTTGGATCAGAGAGGAGTCATTTATTATGTAATACTTTTTTTTTTTAAATGTGAAAGCCATACTTGGAGTAATGGCTGTTGCACATGTTTCAAATTGGTCATCCAAAACCTTTGACTTCTCCTGGATATTAGAGCAGCCCGAATTGCATTTTCAAAAACTTGCCTAAGTGCAGTCATAATATAGGTTAGTATTCTCCGGAACAAAATATTGTTTAGTTGCTTACTGTATTCCATAATAAGTGTACACCGAAGTCTCGTAGTATGGTATGCCAATTTCCTTTGCAACAGCTCTGGCTTGTTCTGGCATAACAATATCACCTTCCCTGGTTGGACGAATAAAAGGACTTCGATCACGGCAGAATTCCAAATAAGTTGGGTCCCTCACTAAGAATCTTAAATCGTTCTAACAAAAGAGCGAACCAATACAATATGAACACTTGTGACAACTATGAGCACTATGTATGTTTTGTACTTTCTTGTTTTCGCTTCCTTGAATTACCTTACAACCAACTAGCAAAACTGGAGTGTCAGGACAGAATCGGCGAATTTCAGGATACCACATATTTTTGCAATGCATCAAAGAACTTCGACTTCCAGTGGAGAAACAAAGAAGTATCACATCTGATCTGCCGTAAGCTAGAAGACAAGAGCGGACTTATTTTGCTTGTCATATTCTGATTGAGTCAGACTGTTATTATCTTAGCACACTTACCAAATCGGCGATCCTTTTCATGATCTCCGAAAGTATCCCACAGTCTGAGTGAAATCTACGCGGAAATTAATATACTTTTTTAACTGAAAGAAACAATTATCCTGCAATTATGAAATCTAGAACTTTACAAAAGCTCACCTGGACGCCATCAACAATGGACATAGAACGTTCAAGAACTTCCTTATACATTCTGTATTGGTCAATGGCCCAAACAGTCGGGACATGAGTGGTCAAAAGCTGGCGAAGAGATGTTCGAGTATTGCATGCCCGAGCACATACAAGCCGAGTTTTACCTGGATTGTACGCATCTAAACGTTTACTCCGAATCTCGTATTTTAAAATTTATGTATCCTCACCGGCAGCCGTGTCACCCACCAGAACCTGGATACAAAATATTCAATTTTAGAACAACTGGTTTAAAAAAGTTTCGCAAAATATAGGCATTGCTGACAATTAAAACCCCTGATGGAATTCAGGCAAAATTATAATTTGTTCCTGCCTACGCGCTTTTAGTTTTGCTTCTGAACCAGCACTTGCACTTACATACATATAAAATGAGCAGCGCAGATGTTAACTGTATTGATTTAAACGGAAATTATAATGAAGTTGTCATAATTTGGGGGGAATGTGTGATGCTTGACCCAAAATGGATATTTATTTGCCAAAGAACAAAAATTACTCTCATAACTTGAAGATTGAGCATTTTTAAGACTTTATTTAATCTAAGAAACACCAATCAATTTTCAGTAAAGATGACTTTAATTTGAATTCATAACTAAAAGTATCGAATTAAATTAACAACTGTCAGTTATTAACTTAATTCTTCAGTTATCACTTCGCACAGGACTACAGAGTTTTGATTCTATCCTCAAAATAATCAATGATTTCTTACACATTTGACGAGTTCCTGTCCAGCAGATTCGTGTTCCATATCGGTCTCCTGAAACCACATAATAACTGCACTGTACTCACAACAAGACTGTCAAAATATTTTAACTTCGAATTGCCTTAAATCAAACTTAAATTCCAACTTATGCCTCAAAATTTTCCTACTCTTTGTTTACAGTTAATTAAAGCTACAATTACTTCGACCACCGTCCACTAACCGTCCAAGCATATGAATAGTTAGGTGGAGAAACGCAACGGTCTTTGCAAACACGCCAATAAGAATAATTGTTTACTTAAATTATGTCGGTTCACCAAACTCAAATCCAGAATTATTATTTTAATTTTACTGAATATAGCGTGCAAGAAAGGATTCTATAATGTCGGTCTACTCCAAATTCCCAATACGGCTACATGTTTTCCACAAGCTGCTCAAACCAATTCACTGAATATCTGCAAAGCTTTGCTTTGAATGCCTTTCCAGAGCAATATTAAGGTCAAGATATGTGAATCCTAGACTCCTCCTGAAGTGATTAAAGCCTAATTCTTATTTGGCTCACTATAGTCTCCACGCCAAGCCTATGCTCTGTACATGATCCACATGCGTGCGTATGTCAGCATCTTTAAATGCATTCTTTTTGAGAGAAGACAACAACTAAAAAAGTGAAAACAACAATAAGTGGCCGTCCTCTTGAATTTAACGTGAACGCATTGTTTTTCCAGGAGTTCAGTAAACGCAGGGACCCCGCAACGCATGTGAAATTGGTTAGCACCCATAAGAGCCTGCGAATCCAAGTTTAAAACTAAAGTCGAAGTTGCAGCGCATATGAATGAACTTGAACAGAATTAAACTATAGCACGTGCAGGCTGTGCAACCTGTTTCATGAATAGAAACTACGCCACAACGAAACGATGACAGGGCAGTACGCTACCTATTTTTAATTTTTAATCATCTCCGTCACACCCAACCCATTTTATAGATGCGTACATGCCAGGAGTACACACGAGTGCAACAAAATTAATATAATTTCACGGAGCAATTACTTTAGACAATAATAATTACCGCCGCCATTTCCCGCTTAAGTAGTTGTTATTTAGTTGAATGACAACCAAATACGCATACAAGCAATGAAGGTTCAAGAACATCAGGAAAATTATCAACGGACTTACATTCCATTCACAGGCCAGCAGCTCTGACTCTTTTCCACACAAATGCAATGTGAATTTGCAACTGCATTCTGTGTGTGTACTGCACCGCATAACTGAATTGCTTTTTGCAGATTTTGGCAGATGGTAAATGGAATAGGACGGATATGGAACGCATGCACGCTGTACGCAGCGGAAAGGTCAACCAACTCTCAATACGAATGCATGTGCTTTGATTCGCGGTGACAGACTACACTTGGGATTAAATTACACCGCAACTCCTCTTTTGTTTATTTTGTGATTATTTGTGGCCGTTGTTGGTGCGTTATTGGATGAAGGTATGAATATGATTCCTTGTAATTATTTGTGCCGTAGTAGTTGAACATTTTTTAAAACTAACTTTCCTTCATTGTTTAAGGCAACTGCTGACACTTGCTACCTTGCTGTGTTCTGCTATCTTTCTTGCTGGCTAGCATTTAACCTTATAGCATTTAAAAATGCCATTCCCTTCTAAGCAGCGAGATTACAAATTTAATTCCCGTTCGTTCAATTCATTTGCTTTTACACGCTCTACGCCTAACTGTCTCTGGAAGCGGGAAATATCTAATTATAAACTAACTAGAGATAAGTGTCAATATTTATGTCAATAGTCAATACAGCAACGGCATGGCAGCAAGAAGGCTCAGCTGGGTTAGTAGCAGGTAACGTATAGTGTCAGGCAGCAGGCAGTGATTTTCTTGGGGAAGTCGTAGGCCATGTTTAATATAAGCATAAAATAAGTTAATGTCCTAGTCGCCTAGCTCGTAATAGACCATAACCAACCGAGTAGCTAGAAAGAGCAATTAGTTTTCAATTTCTAGTGGCTATAAATAAATTAGTGATAAATGGACAAAACCATCTCTTCTCTGCTATTATTGCCTGCTATACTGCTATCTTACTTTCCCTGTCCTGTTCTTCGTAATGAGTGTGGGTTTTATAAACAAACGACAAGTTACTTCTGTGTGTTTTTCAACATAACACTCGGTGGCCCATAAGCTCTATCAACCAATCCCAACTTAATTTTTCTACTCTCTGGCAGAAATGAAAGCTGCTAATTTGATTTACATATGTAAATACTATAGGACCAACTAAAATGCATATATTAGTAAATGGATCAACACCGCACCACATTATTAAATATTGCACCCTAATCAAGCACTTTTTACACATTGAGGTTGATATCCCTTCCCGGTGGCGACGGGCGACAGCGCAGTGTGATGGAAAACTAATTAATTATTAAAAGTTGTGAATAGACTTGTTTTTTCTTGAGACGCATGTTGCTTGATTTGTTGTGACAAGTAGTAGTGGCACATGTGAAGATATAATGGCTGCGTTGCACTGGACACTACTCAAACCAAAGTCAACTAACTAACTACACTGGCATTTGGATTGCTAACTGCACGAGGTGTGGACAACCCGTACACAAAGGGGAGTGCTTGAGGAAATATGCGAATCATCCATCCATCGTGCTGTGTTACCCCCAACACCAGCAAAGAGCAAACCAATAAGAAACCAACTACTCAGGGGTCCATTCTCCATTCTATTCTAGCTAAATCTAAAGGCAATACCCACACGCACTCAGTTTGAGACAACTAACGAGCTAACTATCAACTGCAAATTAATCCCTACTTGTCAACACTTCCTTTTGTCCCAAGCAAACCAAAACTATGCACTTGCTGTCTGTCTCAAAATCCATTAATTTTGTAATTTGTGAAATTAATTAAACGACGCGACATAATAATTAATTAAGTAATTCCTGAAGACGCTAACCAATGCGAGAATCCCCACGATATGCATGGGACTCATACTCACTTCGAGTTCGAGAGCTCATCAACAATTTGTATTGGGGTGGCACAAAGTAATAATTCAATGTGACTTGTTCGTATTGCTGAGAGGAATGTACTTTGGCGACGTTAATAAATCATTCCACAATCCACAAATCCCCAATAATTTTTTAATCACGCCTAATAACTGAAATTAAAACTAAGATATTTTTCAGAACTGAAACCTTCTGAATAGATACAATGCACCCTCAAGTGTTAGAATAATTTCAACATTAATGCATTGACGAATTCTGCATTGAACTGTTTATGCGACAGATAATGCAATACACAAATTAAATTACACCAGGTAATTTGGGAACCGTCTCTAACTTATGTTGTTGTGAAAAGGGGTGCTAACTCTGCTATAATACTTCTATCGCACGGGCCACCGTAGTATTTGTAGAGTAGTAGCAGTAGCTGCTAAGCTAAGGATATGACGAAATGAGAAGTGAATGATTTTTATATACATGCCCGGGAAATCATGCATTGCATCCGAGTTTAGCCTTGATGAAGGTCAATCACACGCTCAACACCCACTACACGCTACGCATCTAAATTTCCAATATAGCAATTTGTACTTTGATTCGCGTTTCGCAAAACTAATTAAAACTGAGCTGAGATTGATTTAATTTATTACTTACCCGATTCCCCTTCCTGGCCAGCAGTGTCTTCGCCTGACGACTGACTGCCAGGAGTGACGGTGAGGGATTTCTTCAACGACGTCTTCCCCCTTCTTCTTCAACGACAAGGGCAGCTCGGTTCCAATCTATTTTGGGTGCAGCAGGTCAGGACATCGATCACAGTTCAAATGTTAGTCACTTTATTTCGATTTTGAGGGGCTAAACTAAATTAAAAGAACGAAAATGGACTACTACCAGGTTTGTCAGCGACTGGGAGAGTAGTGGCTTGAACTGTTGTGTTGGCTGGGAGGTTGGTTTCTGGATTGGAAGGTCATAGGCTGGAGCACGCGCTCCTTCGCATTTGCCAAATATATCTCCTCGCGAAATTCGTATTTGCAATTTGCCACAGATACTGGAGTTACATGCTACACCATCCTCTCAATCCTCAGACTGGCACAGTTCTTACCTGGACTGGACCTTATTAACTGTGTAGTCCACCTTGTGCAGAAAACATTTCCCACACATCGGTAGAGGGTTTTATCGGAATTTACATAAATCTCTCTCCCATCCATCTAATCCAAGCCAAATTCCCATTGTCAGTGGATATGAATTCATGTCTTTTTATGGAATTACTTTGTTTGGGACGGGAGCATTTGGTCTATACATTCCCCATGGTGAAATGACGATACGACTATCGAGTAACCTAATTTCCAATAAATCCAGTTACTAACCAGGCCAATCAGTGTTGCTGATAGGTCATTTTGAAGTAAGGATTGTTTATGTACACGTAGTTTTAGTGGTTCCTTCACCGATGCACAACAGTAGTCTTTAATTTTGGAATTATAAATTATAATATTTTAAAATTCCGAAATATTTTTGAATTTTTCCAGTCCTGCAGAAAGTTACAACAATGGAAAATGAAGTCCTTCCACCGGAGTGCAATTCGACCGAGAATGCCGTGGCTGTAATTGATTCGGCAGCTCTTCGTGCAAAAGTTGCTGAGAAAGAAGAAAAGCTGCGGAAATTGAGGCTGGTTGAAATGTACAGAAAGAAGGTGAGACTCGCACTGGAAGTGAACACTGCTTCAGCATTATTTTTTAAACAATCAATAGTTGTCATTTACTCTATCTCGGTTTTTATACAGTGGTCAAAAGATGACTTGCTAAATCGAGGACTGGAATGGAGAAATGTGGCTCAGCGGGCTCTTATGGAGTTGTTCGGCAAATATAAGCAAGGTCTGCTTAAAGTCCTCAGCCTTACAATATGATTGATTTTGTGTCTTGTAATATACAGTATTTTTAAGTCTCGTTAATATTTCAGGACCATGTCCAGACTTGACGATAGGCCAATTTCTTGGTCAACTGAACGTTAAACCTGAATTAATTGGTTACGATACAGAAGATGAAGCATTTGAAGACTAAACCAGCAAACGATTATTGAAATGTACTGAATTTCCATGTCCAAAGTTGTGACTTGCAATATTTGTAACCAAATATACAAAATATTGACATACTAATTGCATTTTAAGGTTCAATTTAGCACTTAGCCCAAATCAATGTCACGTTCTTCAGGTACCTCTAACCTCTCATGGTTCCCCAGTATTCGTACATACTCACCTGTCACGTCACAACCTTTGCTTCTGTGTAATATCTTTGATTATGATAGTCTCTAAAATATTCCGAAGACAAATATTAGACCTTATAAATAGCAATGAAATAGCAACCAAATCAATGATTGATCTCTTTATTATTAGAATAAGCGCATGTTTCAAAGCTTAGTTTAAGCCACATTGTAGACCAAGCGATGGTTAGAAGCCCCAATTTACTACTAGCAGAATTCCGGCAATCCATAGGCGCTATGGTGGCTTATCGAATCAAAATATCCAGAATTGTGTTTCAGTTTTGACTTCGGGAATAGAAAATGCCACCTGCGGCTATATGTTTATAATGCATCGTAGAGTGGAACTTGTCTCATCAACCGCAGAAATTCAATTTTGTCGCACCTGGATAATACGAAAAAAGATTGCGATTGCTTTTAATTTGTGAGCTGAGGAAGATCCATGCCCCAGTTCAAACGTGACATTATTGTTGCATTGTTGGGTGCGATTTCTCTACTTCGATTCTTAATTCCAGCAACGTAATAATTCTAGAGTTTAGAGTTTTGAGGATCTCAGCTGTTTCCGGCAGTTTGTGGCCAACCAGCTGTTACACATCCCAATTAAATGGTAAATTTAGGGTACACTAACTTCGGCAAATTTCTAACTTGTCACCCCAAGAAGCATTTGACTTGTTAGATGATGGAACAGCCCGAATTGCATCTTCAAAACTCAAAACGTAAGTGCAGTTATAACTTGGGCTAGTACTCCCTGCAACAAGTTGGTACCTTCACTAAAAATCTTAAATCGTTCTGGCAAGCAGACACAACAATACAATATGAACAAAACACTTATGAATACGGGAACTGCGTTTAAAATTTGCTTCTATATTACCTTACAATGTAAACTAGTAAAACTGGAATGTCAGTAGAGTCAAAACAGAATCGAGGAATTTCAACATGCCACAAGTTTTGCAATGCATCAATGACTTCGAGTTCCAACGCAGAAACAATAAAGAAGTTTTTGAACTTTTTAACTCTTACGGCACTGAGTCATAAATAAAGGTTTTGAATGAATGAAGACAAGTATATCACATCTGATCTACCGTGAGCCGTAAGACAAACTCATATCATATGCTTATTGAATCCAAATGTTATTACCTTAACACGCTAACCAAATCAGCGATCCTTTTTTTTATGAACTCCGAAAGTATTTCTCACAGCCTGGAGTAATATCTATGCAAAAATTTGCACACTTTTTTTAACTGAAACTTTTTTCTCTTAAAATTATAGCATCTTATAACTTTGCTAGGTTTCACCTGCACGTCATCAACAATGAACTAATGAACATAGAATGTTCAAGAACTTCCTTTATACATTCTGTATTTGTCAATGGAGCAAACAGGCGAGGCGAGACATGGCATTTGTGCTAGAAGACTCAGAACTGGCGACGAGAAAATTACATGCCGGAGCACATACCTGGGAGTTTTACCAGGTTTGTTTATACATATTACATTTCAGTTATTACTTTAATGGTATAAATGGCTTGTAGAAGTTTTGCATAGTATATTGCTGGAGATTAAAACTCACATCGACAGAATTTTGACAAAATTATAATTTCGCGCTTATTCCTGTAAACGTGATTTAATAAATTTTAGTTTTGTGCATGATGTACATCATCGCAGCCACACTTTTATTGTGATGCGCTGCGCGCTGTGCTGTATTGACCTAAATGGTAATATAGTGGCATTGCCATTTTTGATATTCCTGAAGTGCGATGTATAATTGACTCGAAACGGAAACTTATGTCAAAAAATAATTAGCATTCTTCGAGGACTAAATATTTTCACGGACTCGGCCAAGCCAAAAGGCAACAATAATGGACGCTGTACTGTAAGATGCCTTTAACTTAAATTTATGTATATACCAAAATAGTATTAACTTAACAACTTTATTTTGCACGGCCAAGCTAAAACGCCGACCAAATGTTGAAGCCAAGTTGCATTCTTGCATATCTAAAGTTGTAAAACTTTGATTCTAGAAGCAGAAGTCTGCAAATACGCAAGGTGCAGCATTCTTTTTCCAACATAACACAACAATAAAAGCATTTGTTTACTTAAATTATCAAACTCAAGAGCAGAATTATTATTTTAATTTTACTCCAACTATGGCCTGCAGGTGTAAAGGACTCCGGTGCACTGCAAATTCCAAATACGGTTAGATTTTTTATTAGACTTTTTTCTGTCGGTGTCAGGGTCCGGTCGGCTTGCTTAGGATTACTACGGACTACTTGGGCGGTATTCAAATGACATCAGATTACTTTTTAGAAGGTTACGGATTACAATCGGCTCTTGCCACCACTGACCACACCAAAAGTGCCAGTGGCTTTCGGATTACAGGCTTAACAGGTATTACACGTTAGCTGACCCAAGTCATGGGATTACCATTATCCGCAAGCCTAAGATTATCCATATCTGCAGGCTGCTCAAGTGCAAGTACTACATCTCTGAAAATCTGGGAAGCGTTGGTTTGCTTATGGAAGTCTTCCTAGAGTAATACTAAGGTCAGGTTAGGTTAATTATAATTCTTTGCCTTATTTATTTCATAGTAGTCTCAGTGCCAAGTCTGCCCTGTTCATGATCTACATGTGTGCGTATGTCATGTCAGTATTTTTGAATGCATTCCTGAGATGAAGGCAAAGGCGTCAGCTAAAAAAGAAGAATGAGGAGCCGTCTTCTTGACTCTAACGTGAATACAGAACTTTAGGTGGGGATGTAAAGTAAAATTAGCTCCAAGTCTTTTGCACACAAACAAACGCAATGGGAATTGAGAATATGGTAAACTGCATTCGTCGTGTGTACTGCACTTGGCACTACTGCACAACTGAATTGCTTTTTGGCAGCCGTGCAGTTGGTAAATAGAATAGGATGGATATGGAACACATGCACGCTGTTCGCAGCGGAAAGGTCGACCAACTCTCAATAGGTTTAAGTAAGATTCCTCGAAAGTATTTGTGCCGTACTTGAACATATTTTGTTTAAAAAAACTATCTTCCCTTCATTGGCTAAGCCAAACCTCTGAGGACTGACACACACAGCCTGCCCTGTTGTGCAGTCTTTCGCAGCCCCTTCTTGACAACTTGCATTTAGAATGCGAACATATGTGTTCGGGTTTACAAATTCAAATCCCGTTCGCCTAATTTCTTTGCTATTAGATGCCCTGCCACTTACTGTGTCTGGAAGTGGGAAAGATCTAATTATGAACTAGAGCTATATAAACTAACTAGAGAAACGTTTGTGCCAACAACGTTTGAAACATATATTTTAACACTATGAACTAATGCATGAAACCAATATATTTAACCAAAACTAGAATTAAGAATTAAAATTGTGGTATACTGTGCCAAATGGCAACCTCTAATGAGAGGCAGTGATCTGATTGAATAAAGACAAAGATTGTTCCCCCTAATCCATTTGTATTAATTGTATTTTGTAATGTGCAGCTGAGTTAGTAGCAGGTAACGTGTCGCGTCAATCATGGATGCTGAAAAACCTGGATTTGCGGGATCTCGAGATGTCTTGGAATGCTCGTCTTTGCCAACTAATTGTACATTGTCAATACTGCACCACATTAATAAATATTGCACCCTAATCAATCAATTTTTACATATTAGTGTCTTGCGAAGAGCGTCAGCGCAGGGTGTTGGGAAAGCTAACCAGGCAGTAAAAAATGTAGATTAGACTTGTGCAGGGTTCAGACCATGTTGTTTATTTTGGGTAAAAGTCTATAAAATTTTAAGTTAAGCGAAATGGTAAATTAAGTTACTTAATACGATTTTGATAATATTTTCGAGAATCACGAACTTCTCGAATTTTGCCTAAGGATTATTATGATATTGCCCGAGCGTTGTCCCGAACTCTTGTCATTGTCTCGAAGACGGCTTCATGCATTTTGCTGAACAAATGGACCCACCACTTACGCACAAACTCACTTGTCCTCGCCTGCATATCGGCCATGTAAGCATCAATTTCCTTTAAAACAAAAAAAATTCAGATACCTTCTGAAATAGGTCCGATCCTGACCCTGAGTGATGATGTTTAGTTAATATGTAATGGGGATTTACCTTTTCATGACTGGACAGATGTGGATGGACAAGGCGACGATACATTATGCTCCCCCCACGTGTTGTCGGTGACAGTAGCCACAGTATAAAAATAATCTTCAACTCATAATAAAAGGGAAACCTAATGAAAATGTATTCAAACATTATCAAACTGTAGTCAACCAGACATGCCCAAGTGGGTGTTTTGCAGCCCTATGCACAATGAGAAAAAGAAGCGGTATGCACTTTTTTTGCGGCGCAACCCCCCCTCGGCGCGCGGGCGCCGAGGAAAGCCCGCCGGAGGCAAAAAATTTTGTAGGGCTTAACTACATAGTGCATGTGAAAGTTGTTTTTAGCTCTATTTTCCAATAAAAATGGAGCTAAAATTTGCCCGAATTTTGGGCAAGTTTAGTAGGGAAATAAACTTTTTCAAGGTTTTTCAAGGATTTCTTTTTCAAATCAAGGTTATTCAAGGTCTAGCTCTGGCCTAGCCTAGCTAGGGCTATGGCTGGAAATTTGGATGCAAAATTTCCAAAATTCCAGCCCTATGCACACTATACCTGGCTAGTCCACTTGAGCATGTCTGTAGTCAACCTGACAAGAAGGGACATTAAACAAAACTGTCAAATTACCAGCTCCCGACAAAAGCATCCGAGAACACCTCAAAGAAACTGTAAAAGGCAAACACAATCCAGTACATCATCCAATGAACCTTAACAGAAAAACAATTTCAATTAGTCTCTGCCCACTTGTCAGCAGTCCTTCTCCCTCCTCCTCGTTCCCGCACAACTTCCAGTGTGATGCAGTGAAAGTCAATAATACAAATAATTGCACTTACATATTCTCGAACGTCCTTGTTTTTAACAGCCTTGAAGGAGCAGTAAGCGGGATACAACATACCGTAAACCATGCTGTAAACACAACAAAGTTCAGTTCTATTATAAAAAGTAAAAAAAAACAAATCCTTACACAAGAAGTTTGGAGATGATAAAAGAGACCATGATGAAAAAAGAGCACAGGAATTTAGAATTTAAAAGGAAAATAAATAAATAAGCTTGACTTGGTCGTCTTCGACCATGAATTGCCTTCACCTGCCACCTACTCTAAACGAACTGAGAGAAAGAGCGGCGGGATGAAGATGAAGTTGAGGAAAGGGGCGGAGTGAAGGAAAAGGGACTAGGTGGGAGGGCGGAGGAAGGGGCCACCCACCCACCCATCCCCACGTCTCCTTTGTGTTCCAACACAGCCAATGCCATCCACTCCACTGCCGCTCCGCACAGCCAGTCCGTCAGTCAGTCTGTTCTTCTACTACCAGCACAGCGCACAACAATCGGAGTCGTGGGCTTTAGTCCGAATTCGGATTTATGTGAATCTTAGCCCAGTTTTAATTCATCCTCATCCCATTGGACCCTGGGTGAAACGGAGGAGAGGAACCGTCCGCTATTTAAACAGCCTTCCCTGACCGACCTCAACTACCGTGTAAGATAACCCAACACCAAAACTTAACCTATTTAACACTACTACTACGGCAAGCTTAGGGGATATGATGTATGTATGGCTCGTTGGCTGCCATGGCATAGCATATGCTGGTGGTTGTGCTCTGCTGCATGCTCTTCTATCTGTATCGTATCCCTTTTGAGCGCCACAGGAGATCTTTTACCTAACTCATATGATTGATTGGGTTCAATTCAATTTATATACTTTTAAAATTAAATTGGTGAAATATAGTAATTGGGTGTACTCAATCTGCTTATGATTTCTAACGCAGTGGGTCCGCGACTGCTTGACTACAGACTACAGCAAGGACTGCGTGGACAACGTCCGGAATTTCATGACCAAAGCCTGAATCAACACTGCAAATTCAAAAGCTGACCTCCAGTGACCTACCTCTTGCCCAGCCCTTGTGACTCGTCATACGGTGTTATTAGCCAAAGGATGACTCCTTCCAGTCCTGAGATTATTGTGAATAGATTGTAGCCGTAAGAACATATTTGTGACGTGCTTCTTACCTTCAAATACTAATAGTTGACTAAATGGACCGAAGCGAAGGAATGGAACCTGAGGACTGAATTCTTCTCAACAATTGCAAGATAAATAAGAAGACAAGGAATTAAGATGGACGTCTTGATTGTATGTTTTTGGTTGAATAGACGCAATATTGAAAGATTTTGAAGCCACTATGACCCATAATAACCGAGATCATCATGGAGGAGGACCTCCGCCTACGGTTCCAAGTCCTTATGATCCACAGCAGCATTATCCACGACCATCTTATTCCCCTTTGAGAGATCCAAGAGATTGGAACAGACTGCCACCGCCAGGGCATTCTTTGAACACCTTGGCTGGTGAACCTGCCTTTGGGAACAGATTTCGTACTGACAATAGCTCGTGGAGACCAATGGCCCCCAATCCACTTCCCCATCCTATGAATATTCACATGATACCTCAGAATGTTGAGTACTTGCACCACTGGACCAGGTATGAAATATACATTAACTCATACCTTTTTAGGCTTATTTACGCGCAATTACTTTAGTTCCACTTTAAAATTTTCCAATGCAACTCATCAGTTTCAGCCTTTATTTACTTGGTACAATCATTCAAACATTTTCAAAAGTTTGCGAAACATCGAGCCCGAGCCCATCCCTATTTTTAACGAGTTAGGATGACGGCATAGTGAATCACTTTCTTATCTTCTTGCAGGTTGAAAGACAAAGGCCAAATAGTAAATACAAAATATAATATGTTTTAGCCAAGCCAAACCTAGACGACATTATTGTCATGTTGCATGCTTTGTAATATAATGTGACGCATTATAGTGAATTTAGTGAATTTTACGTGCTTTTCACTTCTCTTTTATTGACTGGCTTTATTAATGTGTTCTTCTCAATTCCATTTCGATTAGTCATTTAAGGCTGTTCTTGTTCTTAACTGTTAAGTTGCAAATCGTTGGAAACCTCACTTACGACCAAACCCGACTTTATCAACCGAAACCGAACCGCTGTCACCGCCTGTAATTAATATTTGACATTTATGGATTAACATTAAGCTCAAATCGCTCATCTCTTATTTTTGACAATTTTGCATTTGGTTTTGAATCAGGTTTTAAACCCAAATTATCATAATAAAACTGGAATCTACCCAGAAGTTCGTCAGGCTAACTTTAAAAAAATATATAATTGCACAATTAGGGTGCGATTCCAAATACTCATATTCAAACTACAAGTAACTGATTGCAAAGACTTCGTGCGACTTAAAATTTAACTCTCTGATTAAGGACAATTATTTAATTATTAGATTTCTAAACAATTTCCTTCCATATTTTTTAGACCACCTTTTTTGCGTCCTGACCTACGTGAGCGGTCGGACGAGCCTGAATCATTGGATGAGCCAGGACGACCTCATCGCCTATTTGGCTCATCTGATATTATAAGAAATGCTGATCAAGCTGTACATCAGCATTTTGAGGAATCCTTTCGGGTTGCCCAAGAAAAGGTAACTTTTTAGCATTTTACGAATTCCGAATAGGAATATATTTTCAAATGGAAACCACGAAAAGCCACTATGCTCATTGATCAACTAAGTAATCCTTTTACAGGGAATCTGGCCGGTTCCTATTATTAAGGAGGACTCTGCCAAGTCGCCAAGGCCTCCAATGCCTGCGTCAATCAGAACACATGTGCTAGTTAATACGCCGGGGAAACCTTACAGCTTTCCTGAAGACTTGCCATCCAAACAAAGTAATCATATCAACTTTAACATTCATCGCCATTTTATAATTATGATTTTGGCAGGAAAGGTTGCTAACTATTTTATTTCTTGCGATGCTCAGACACTCATTTGGACTTGTCCCGATCACAAGCTGGAAGAGCACAAGTGTCTACTACTCCTAGGATGTCTCGTTTACCGAATTCTTTTCCTCAAACAAGTGATAATAAATTTTTGTATCACAACGATCGAACACGAGAGATAATTTCCCCTCCAGCAATGAGAGAAACAATCAGAGAGACCCCTAGGGAATCAAACAGAGCACCTAGCAGGGAGACTATCAGGGACAGTAACAGAGAACCCATGAGGGAGAGTATCAGAGATCCCATCAGGGAGAATGTTAGAGAACCACCGAGGGACTCCGAGCGGTTGATTTTGACAAGCAGTCGAAACCATTCTACTCTTGGAAATCACGCACAAGCTTACATGTCCAGTCCAACCCACCGAATAAAAGTTAGCAGTCCAGCTCCACCTCAAATATATGGAAAGCCGGGAATCCAAACTTACAACGCTCCTTCAGTCAGAAACTATGACTCCTTGGGTGAAATGGCACCGCTATCCCTCACATCAAAGGTATCCACCAGACCTTCAGAAGCACCACCGCATATTTCAGCTTTTGCTAGCCACCAGCATCACTCCAAGAATGTTCCACATTACATGTTCAATCCCGGAAACACACCGGGGCGCTCGTACAGTGCAGCACCAACCGTGCCGTACACTACGGTTAATATTACTCCAGTGAATAATTACCAAACCCAACCATTGGATTTGGGCGGAAAGAGAAAGTCAAATTCTGAACCGATCAACTTGAACGTAAAGAAAGTTCGGAACGAAAGCCGCACCGAGCAACCGCAAGGCATCTCGAGCAGAGTTTGCTACGCACCACCCAGATTTGTCGGGCTGCCTGCCTTAGGTTTTGAAACAGATAGAATTGGACTCATTGGCTTTCCAACCATACAACCTGGTAAGAGTGAACACTGAAGCACAATATAATACAGTCGTATTTTTAAAAAGTTGGTATCAAAGTAATGACGTGATTAAATTTTCAGAATTAAGAGGAGTGCCAATAGCACAAGTTGGATCTATCGATCTATCCCATGTCAACGATCATCCGGCAAGGAAAAGTTCCAGCAAGTCCAATACCATAAACTTAACAAGACATGAGAATAGATCTGAACAACCTTTGGTTAGCCCGAAAGAAAAGGAACCTTTCACGATGCAAGTCAGAGAGGATTCTTCTGCTAAGCCCATCCCGAGTGCAGTCAACCTCAATACGCTGGAAGCTGCTGCTGAAAGATTATCGCCGAAAGCCATGCATGATAAGTATCCTAAGATTGAAATAGATATTCGACCTGCTGTGATAAAGAAATTACCAGTTGTACAAGGGGACTTGCCTCAAAATGCTCCTTCATATCCAGTTCATAAATTGAAGAAAGCCTGGATGGAACGCTTAACAGGCGAAGATGGCAAAGCAACGGGTGAAATTCCTGATGCTTCGAAGGTAGTACCGTCCCCGCACATTTCCTGTTTATTAGGTCCAAAAACTTCAGAACCCAGCCAAGGAATCTCAGGAGATATCTTATCATTAAACTTAACTGTACCAAATCTGTCTGAGCAAAATACTAAAATATCAACAATTGACGACAAACGAAGTCCTGATGGAAATAAACTAATTCACCTAAAGAAAAAAACTGCCGTTCGAGCCAGAAATATGACAAATTTTAACGGTCATGATAACTCCTCCAGCTCTGATTCAGAACCAAATAAAATACAGGCTAAACGGCCGCGAGCTAAGGGAAAGCGCAAGCACGCCAAGGAGAAAAAGGAAAAGCTGAGTGGAAGCATGTCTGAAAGTGCTAAAGATAGTGACGATTCTAGGGATTATGCGGATAAAACAGGCGATAAAATAGGTTCCGAAACTGCTTCAGCCGCTCCAAATGAGGTCTCTCCCTCTTGTAAAGGAAGAGAACCTAAACTGCATGAGTCTGACCAGGTACTTCAACTGGATGATAAAAGGAAAACAAATCCATTTAAAAGGTTGAATACCAATTTGTTAAAGAAGACTGGAGAAAGTTTTGTACAGGATGGATCATGCAACGATGTTGCACCGAAGCTTAGCAAGTGTCGAGAATGCAGGTGGTCTCCAAGTAATGCATCGAAAAAGCTGGCTAATATTTTTTGTAGGTTTTATGCCTTTCGAAAACTGCGATACACAAAAAATGGTGTTGTAGCAATTGCAGGCTTTTGTGATCCCAAGGATGATCCAACCGATGTAAGAGCTTGGTCTGCTTAACTCAATATTCAATGATATGTGGATATGACATAATTATATTTGAACCAACAGGAGGAGTTAAGTTTATGGCTGCCGTCGAAGAACAAACAACCTAAGCTTGAACTGGAATTAGCAAAATTAATAATGGCTGAACTTGGGGATCAATTATGTGATATGGCAAAGCAAGAAAGCGAGGCACAGAAGTTAAACCCGTTTCAAGTTGAAAAGTCCCCAGCTTGGAAGCGTGTTGTTCATGGGGTTCGGGAGATGTGTGACGTTTGTGACATGACTCTGTTTAATTTTCATTGGGCATGTGGCAAATGCGGATTTGTGGTTTGCATAAATTGCTACAAAAGTCGAAGACAAGGAACGTCGAAGGTTATTGCAACTTATATCATATTATTTGCACGTTTTATTTTTTGTTTTGTGCCATTTCTAAAAGAGCAATTGAATTACAGAGCTGGGAAGAGCCAGGGAAAGATCGTGACAACTTGCAATGGCTATTATGTTCAAATAAGCAGTGTCATGATGATGACAAATTAATGCTGACCCAATCCATTGTTGGAGATGCTCTGACCGAAATGGTTGATCAGGTGCATAAAGTTCGAGTAACATGGAAAATACCACAGTTCTGCCAGTGTGATCTCGCTACACAATATTCAGAAATAAAAAACGGCGACGATTTGAAGTTAGATCAGAAGAGTACAATGCAATCAAAGGTAAATTTTAAGATTACCCGTGCCGATTGTTTTATTACTAAGTTAAATAATTGTTAATTTATGTACCTGTTGTACATGTGTATGCCAATTATTATACCAAAAATAAGACTTGCCATTTATTATTTATTTGTACGTAAAAATTCAGGAGCCGACAGTGGCATCACAGAAAGCTGCGAGCAATTCTGACACTACGCTGCCCACGCAAGCATCTGTCAGAGACAACAAGGAAGACACACAGGTAACACCAGTAGCGTAAATGACACTGCCTCAGGGATGGGCAAATTACTTGTAATTAAATTACATGTAATTCAAATTACGTAATTCAAATACATTCTTGTAATTTGTAATTTCAATTACAATGATTGAGAAATGTAATTTGTGTAATTTGTAATTTACTAAAATTTTAGAAAAGTAATGCAATTACTTTTTCAAATCACAAATTACATATTTGAAAATTAAGCATGCACACGACAAAAAACACCGGCACACGCAACATGCACGGGTATTTATAGTGTGGAAATTTATCGTCGTTGTCAGCCACTCACAAATTAGTGATATCGAGATTGTGGGAATACGCATGGCTGAAACAGAACTACTACAAATTCTGAAGCCGTGCTGGTAACAATTTGGAAGAATTTTCAAAAGAAAATAAACCGAGCGAACACATATGATTAACATAAGGCACATGTATTGCGATCCTGGAAAATGAAGAAGGATCAGATTAATTTGAATGTACCGTACAAATGACCACTTAAAAGCCCACCCCCCCCC
>JAAXYW010000139.1:0-55808 GCA_036851895.1 Orthonychiurus folsomi
CGATTTGAATCTGGCTGCTTTCTGAAGAGCGACTAGCCGGTTTGAATATCAATTCATATTTTCTGTGGGTGGATTAACGGAGTATGCACTTGGATGTGCAAGTGCGTGCATTAAAGTTGACAATGTAGATAAACCGCACTGACTCATATATAAAAACTATTTATCTGCAAACCTGTGTCCTCACAACGTCGCAACTAGTGTTTTCAAAAGAGTTTACCGGATTATTTACTAATGCGTGCAACGCGGTCAGCTCGTGAAGTTGATCTTATTTGAAAGTAAATAAATATTGCGCACCAGACAGTCACAAAATCGTAGAAATAAATAAATTCCAAACCAATTCAAAGCCACCATTGATAATACTACGGAAAAAACGAAGGCACAGATGGCGATATGGCAGTGAAAGTTAATACTTAATGTTAACACACATATTTCTTGGATTTCTCCAGGTTCTGCTATTTTGTCTTCCCTTGACCCATGCGAGCCCGTCTTTCCCAGCTGTGCAAAAACAACGATAACTTATACGGAAAGCATGTGGTGGCCAACGTACACTTTGATCCACGTCTCCGTATTTTTCATCCTCCCTGTCTTTCTCATGGCATTCATTTACATGAGAATTTGGTGTGAAGCTCGCAGACAAATTGCAAAAATAAACGAGCAGTGCAAAAATCCATTCTTCCTCTCTGATCATCAAGAAATAAGTAATTAATTACGCGTTATACAATCTTGCATAAAATTTGATTTCATTCAATTCTAATTTGTGTTTACTCCAATTTCTCTTACGTAGATGAACAAGCCGAGAAAGGTAAACGACGTGTGTTGCTTTATCCATTGATACTCCGCGCAAAAATTATGAATCGACTCAAGGCTGCTAAAATGGACCGAGCTGCACGCGCATCATGGTAATATTCCTTTTTACAGAGGGTGTTTATACACGTATTGCATTCCTTAAGAATAACTAACAATTAATGAAATAATAATATTTAATTCTTAGCCTTACACTTGGTGCAACAATAGTGTGCTGGTCTCCTTACTATTACGTGCAATCCGCGCATGCTGTTCGGTCTATATTTGTAAGTTCGATGGTATTTTTTTTTAATTTGAGTAATTTGGGGGTAGTTTTTTATTTGACGGCATTTGAGTTTTTTTAAGAATTTGATTTTATTCCTCCAGGAACAAATGGGTGGAAATTTGAAAGTTCTGGAAGACTGGAACCATTGGGAAACGACACTGCCGCTTTTGTTCGCTTCCTTGCATCCGGTATTAGAAGCATTCTTTTATGCTTATCGCTACAAACGTCTTCGGTAAGTATTTGCTATTTTACTACTACTTTACGTCCAACTAATGCCGTTTCTTTAAAACGGGGTCTACTTTCAGAGTTTCTTCAAAATAATCGAAGGATAGCAAATATCTGACAAAAAAAAATCTTATTTTTTAGAGATGAAGTCGTGAAGGTGCTACGACTTGAGATTTTATTCCAATTCTTTCGGTCTCGCCGGCGTGGATCTGAAGTGCCAATTGAAAAATGTCCAAACAAATGCGAAGCTTACTTTCAACCAGAAAGCACACCGGACAGATCAATTTCCAAAATTTACCCAATGAAATGGACGGAAGAGTCGCGGCCACAATTTCACATTGGTGAATTCGAAAGTGAGTCCGTTGATGGAGATGTGCAGTCCTACCCTCCACCACCCACCGAACTCATCATCTCTACCGTAAATCATCCATCCTCTGTGACCTTAATTACTCCAGAACCAGGTAGTGATGTAGCTGTGCCTTTAGATGAAAGTATGACTGACTCGTTTGGTCTCAAAGCAACGTTTTACTGGATTGGAAATTCTACAACTGAATTCATTCGTTTACTCCGGGATTGGTACACCTCGTATTCAAAGCGATGGGGAGGTCACCGGGAATCTGTGACCAGCACTTCATCTGTTGTAACTCTCATCTCATCCAGGTGGTGTCCAGAGCAAATAAATGCCAACCAGGTTTGAGGAGTAAATGCTTTCAAAATTAAATCAGTCCCTCAAAGTTCCGTTGGCACGCCCATCCTCTAGAATTCAAATTTCCTAAAATCTTCGTATCTGCAAACTCGATGTGATACCGTAGAATTATATTTTCAATGAATATAAATTTGCATTTTATAAAAGAAGCCTATATGAAACCAGACGTACCTCTATTCGTACATTCTTGTGAGTGGCGCCCGCTTACAAATTGTAAGTGTCTGCTTTTCTATTGGGTACAGATGATTTCTAGCTTTTGTGAATTTTGAAGTTATAGTCTATGTTTCTTTGACGAAATAGTAAACTATCTTAAAGGAAATTCAATTGGTACGCTAATGAATTAAAAATTATTAATTGCGCATTTGCCATGACTGACAAATTAACTAATCGCCAATGAACTTCAAGGATCAAGCAGCATATTTGTAACAAAGAAAATTGAATATGTTCAAAATAATTAGTATCTAAGCGCACTGTCAGCAGTTAAGTCGAAAATCGAGCTCAGCAAGAAGTAATTTACGATGCTTGATTGGATAATTTAATTAATTTAAATTTAATTAGAAACAATTGTGAGCTTAAATTGCCTTTGAATGTTCCGAGCTGTACTTTCAATTTCAAAACGCATGTTGGGTGTAATGCAATGTTTAGTGCTTTTTGTGGTACCCTGCTACGAGTAAAATACACACGTGTGATACTCAGGAAATAAATAAAAATAGTAAAATCAAAGATTGTAGCAGCCAAGGCACATTTATTCATGTCAAGTTTTTCTTACATTTTTTAAAACATGCTTTATCCATTAGATTTTCATTAATACAGATTACAATGCCTTTTCAGCATTCGCTCGCACTCAAACTATTTAACCACATTGCTCGAGGAAAAACTTGGATTTAATATTGCAATTAGCACTGCAAATCCCAGAATACATTAGCATAACTCTGACTCCCATAGACAACCATTAAAATTGTAAAGCTATCGCTGTGGTTAAAATTAAAATGACCTAAATCCAAATATGGATGAACATAAAAAACCAGAATACATGCTGAAATGTTTAATTCCATTAAAATTAACATTCTCTGGTTGCAAACATTCAAACATCACATTAAACACTAGTACAAGTGACAAAATACTACGAGAATATCATTAAAATAGCATACAAAAAAAGTCAAAAACCAATTGCGGCGACAGGAATGCTGAGCTGACTCAATGGAATAAAATTTATGGTGATGTAATGTAAGCTTAAAACTCCAGCTAAAAATCCGTTCCGTAATAAAAGCAGAAAGTATTCACAGAGTGCTGATATGTTGTATCACGGGATATTGTTACTAAAAACCACATTTTACATACATTTAGTTTGTTATACAAAAAAAATTTCATTGGCATTATTATTTGTTAAACTAAAGTAACACATCTTGGATTACTTGGATACATTTGGCATTTTAGCATTGGAAGACGACACCATCAACGTTTCGTTCAGTATTTCAAAATTCCTAACTTTACGTGCGGCTTGGTTGAGGCTAGCAAATGATTTTGAATGAATGGATTTCAAGATATTGTGCATGCAGAAGCTAGTCGCAAAAATCAGCATCTGTTACACTCTGTTTCAAGTAATCAGCATACATCTCAATCTGCAAATTTGTTAAAAAAATATCATTTAATAATTTGAGTCACATGAGAATTCTTAGTCTGCCTAATCAGGCTATCACACATTAAATTAACACATTTACTGAATTGCGAAAGTTGTGACAAATTTGTCCAAAATAGAAACACAAACCTAGTCATCGTGAAAATAGTTTGACAAATCCCACAGTTTCCTAAACCACAAGTATACGGAATAAGAAAAAATAGTAAAACCACGAAAGTTCTTAGGGCTACAACCGGGGGGGGGGGGGGAGTCCGAACGCTCAGGCAGGTCTACGATGAGGATAAGATAAATTCTAGAGTAATTCTGCTCTAAACGTATAAACCCACACAAACATGCTTTAATTCGATTAAAAAAATTACCTTCCTGTTGGAGACTTTCTCAATGACTTCTTTAGAAGTTCGCAGTGCCTTCAATTCCCTGTTTGGACAAACCTTTTCTGATGGTGAGAAGCGTGAGAAAATTAGCAGAGCTCCAGAAATGACAACAACAGTGGTTACAATTTGCAGGTGATAGGTGGCGGGTGTCATTGTCCAAATTGTAGCAATCGGGGCCTAGAACGTGAGGTTTGGTTAAATTACTCATGTCACTCATATGTGATGCGGTTTGCGGACACATATGAAATATAGATCCTTCAAGATAATTAATGACTTGACTATCAAGTAGATAAAGTGGCATCGATAACACAATACCCAAAGCAGTCCCAAGACAATCTTTGTATAATGTGCTGCGGTAAGAAAAAAATTGCGCTCTGAGTCCGCGATATATAAAGCATTAAACTAACCATGATTGATCGAAGTATATCAGTGGCTGGACCAATGTGATTTCTCATTGCTGCCGCAGTCGAGTTAGCAACAATCAAGCTGACAAAGAGAAGAACCGGCAAAAGAATTCCTAGAGCTCCAAGGAACCAGCCTAAAAAGATAAGAAATTGCAAGTCTTTAGTGTTAAGCTATGGACTATGAAGCACACGTGTTCAATCTTAAAGTTCATCTTTACTAATAATAAGAATGAAACTACAACTATGTGTATCCATTGCAGCTGCTGAGCCTGAACTGGATTTTGCTAAACCGCACATTATCTCTAGAGAACTCAACAAAAATCATACTGAATACATGACCAATTAATCGACGGTCAAAATTTGTGACGCTCATTGAACGATACAGTAGCTCATATTCATAATAGAATTCACATATAGGCTTATATGGTAGTTAGTTATGCAAGTCAAACTTAAAACATTTATCAGCGCGGCTTTGACAGAACTGAAGACTGTCATTAATGAACAATAAATTCCCTTCATGAAATGCACTACCTTCAGGTTTGAAGCGGTTGGCTTCAAATTACAGTTACAGGAGTAGATAGTCAGAACGTTAACCACAAAAAAAAGACGCTCAGAAACTAATTATGGCGGTCCTAATTAAGAACCTGCTGACAACAACGAAAATCATGCTTCCAGCAGAAGTTGCATTCCCTTCGAATAATTTGAGAGTGTACAAAACTTTTATAAAATTATACGCTTAGCTAGCTGTTCAAGCAGCGACGCCATAAAATTATTAAAATTTATATACTAAAACACTGAAAGAAACTCCCTTACTGCGGACGTTACGTTTCCAATTTCGAGCACGGGTTTCCGTGTCTTTTTCAAGAACATCTTGCAACTTCGCCTGCAACTCATGGCAATCTCCCTCCAAATTATTCAGTGAATTTTGAATGGTTTGGTCAATCACTCTTTCAACTTGTAGGCACACCTCATCAATTTGATTAGCACATCGGGTTGGCTGAATATTAAAATTTAAATAGAATATTAATGACCAACAAAGCGTACAAATTTGACTTTTTTCCTTCGGTCGAAGCAGAATGCGCAATAGTATGAACGCAAGTGCGACAGTCACCAAAGCGGACGAAAAAAGATAAAGAGGCAGACTTGACTAACCTTGCTCAGGGCATCCGGAAGATAGATAGTTGGCATATCAAATCCACTTCGATTCAGTCCAGGTCTTTTACAAAGTTCTTGGACAATCTGCATCAGAACTCTGCAATGAACAACAACATATGGGAGGAGGCGTATAGGGTAAGTTAAGTCATCAAGAGCTGATGTAAAATGGCTTGTGTTGCGTATTACTTTTGCCGATCTGTCTCAGACCCTGCCTCATCAGCTTTAGCCAAATACAGACGTATCTTTTCACTGTGGCGAGACCATAATTTTTCAACAATATTTAGAGTCCGCTTGCAAAGTGCTTGGCCCATAGGATCAAAAAACACAAAAACCAAATCCGCCATGTCCCCTATAAAAAAGGATGTTATATGCTTTTAATGCTAACACTAACAGCTCCTATTAAGCTTACCCATCCAAGACAGCGTTTCATTGACATCAAAAGGATAGTGCATGTCTCCATCAACCAGTCCGGGAGTGTCAATAAAAGTAACCAAATTGAATTTCTTAGCTCTTGATGTGCTAATCTCGGTAGTCAGAAAGTCCATAACCCCTGGTATAGAATTCAAAATATATTATTTCTGATAAGGTCCATTAATTGTTGCACGGAAGCGTGATTGTCATTTCGTCATTTGTCCTGCTCAAGCTCGATGAGCAACATCAACAATGTTTTAGTTTGGGTGGCTCATTCACAAAATAATTCATGCTATAGCAAGACTCAAGCCGTATTTCAAGTTAATGTACCCTGAGAGCATGATAATGATAATATGCAATGATAGGCTACAAGGGTGAAAGAGAGAGGAACATGGAATAAAAAGTGAAGAAAAATTAATAAGATAAGATAAATTGGAATTATACACGTGAATATCATCACAATCTCATGAAAAGTAATATTTTAAAAGAATCCATCACATGTTAACACCCACGGTAAAATATTAAAATCGAATAAAACAGAACCAACTACATTTTAATTAAATGTGCTTTTCCGGGAAAGGCGCTTCTAAACGGAAACGCTCAACCTCCCTATTTTATCTTTTCTAGACTTTTTATCCCAATAACCACTACTTATTTGAACCAAAATCGACACACTTCCTCCTCAAATTCGATTGAAACTCATTATCGCTGCAAAAGCTACAAAGGACATTTGGTATCTGAGAAAATGCTTCAAACCAGGTGACACAAATTTTAGTTATACATTCCTGACCGCAGACAAAGGAAAACTGATAGAAGAAGTTGCTCAGGAAGGAAGTCGGGGAAAGCTCACTCCTAAGAATAGAGGAAGGCAGTGGTCGCGACTGAGACTAGAAAAATAGGTTGAGAAACACAAGCTCCAAAAGTTCACCCCAACACAATTCCAACAATTTTAATGTTTGATGACTCAAATCAATTGCCCATAATTTGTATTACTGGCGCCCCGAAAATGCGGTTTTCTTCTTGTTGCATTAGAATAATCCACGACAAAGTGTGAAAAACAATAAGGAGGCCGTTCCAAAAGTGTGAGTGTTCCCGAAACACATTCAGGCATCGCGTTATCACTACTCACCAGATGTTTTTGAGGTTTTGACTTTTATCGAGCTCATACTTAAAAAATACTAGCCACATCCCTAAAGGAAGTCTGAGCGGGACCCTTATAAAATCCTTCAGTCCGTTGCCCATCTTCAGTTCACTTTGCAATCACCAACCCAAAGCATTCATTTGAATGTGAACTGAGCGTACAACTCGGTCCCAAAACCCTCAATCGTTGGACAAACGATTATCAAGACAAACCAACCACCATTTTCCACTCCACCGCAAAAAGTTCAACCCAACATTCACTCAATCATTTTTCATTTAGTTCACAATGAGTTGGAGACGGAGGAACAACTCAGAATTCTAATTAACACACGCACACCCAATTAGCCAAATTACTTTGGAAATACCAAGTGCATTTTCTCGTCCCTCACAGTGCAGTTCTTTACAGGGCACTTTGCATTTTATTTTGTAAGCAAGCTGCCCTTTAAAGGGCTATATTAGTGGGGGAAAAACATCAAACGGAAGAAAATCTAACATTCAACTCACCAGGCATGTCTTGCAAAGGTTTCAAGTGTGGATACAATTGCAGTGTCGCTTGACCCTGAAATTTTAATTCAATTTCTCAACAAAGAGCTTTATGCCAATTAATTGCAAGACAAAAACTGATCAACTAGTCCTTACCTTCAGGGATTCCCGTCGTTTCCCAGCTGTTACAAACGAAAACCCCTGAGTTTCAATAGCCACGCCGGTCTTCAGTACGCTTTCCTCAATGTACCTGAAGTAGAAAATGAATTTAGAATCCAGTTAATGCGCTTCAAAGCTGCTCAGAAGAAATTTGTTTTCCAATTGCATCATTTAAGTGTCGCTTGTTTCATGTCAAATATTCTTTAACAACATAATTTGGATAGACCACAAAACGACTCAAAAGTTAATAACTAGCCAACAATATCCAATTACTCTGTATTGTCTGTATATCACATGAATCAAATGTGTATATTGAAAATAGTAAGAAGATGTATAATCTGTTTTCATTTTCAGTGGACGGAAGTATCATTTTCAACTCTGCACGGTGATAACGATTCTAAGTAAAATTCCTTAATCTACAGTTCGGGCCACTTCTCACAATGCGAGCCAGGCAACATACATACAATACAGGCAACCCATCATCGTTTCAGATTTGATAAGAGAAAATGGTGCATTGGCAACAGATTGTGACAGCTAAACCCATGGTCAGGCAGGACAGAACAAGCTTTCCCAGAAATACTGTATTCGTGTAGTTTTGAGCATCATGGGTTTGATAGCATAAACGTTTCGTACCAACCCGAACCTGCTCCACTTATTATGCTCCGGATGCACTTGTGAGCCGAACAACAAAATTAGTCATCTTTAAATAATAGCAAAACACGCATTAATACTAACTGTAAATTAGTCATAATATCCTTCGTTGCAGACCGCGCTAGGCCAAACAAGCAGGGTTAGTTACTATTTATACGCTATGAATTAAAAAAAAACCATTTCTTTGCCAAATTAAAGTGTTCTCTTCTTAATTTTTCACACCCACATTATTAACTTACCAATTGATGAAGCTAGATTTTCCTGCAGAATGATTCCCAAGAAGCAAAACCGTTATCTTCCTGCGGGGAATGCGAATCTCAGTGTCAACAAGTCTTCCAATTTTTGATAATCCTAAAGGACATAACGTTATTTTACTGTTAGTAGAATTACTTTCCTGGGAAGCAAAATCCTGCATAAATCTTGTTTGTCACTTGCAAGCTTGCCTTTTATCATAAGTCATAAATAACACAATTAGTTGTGGAAATGCAACCAGATACTCGCCCTAGCAGTATGCAAAATCTAATGCTTGGGCTTGAGATTAATTTTAACCATAAATTCCTGAGCCCATCTGAAAATAAACGGGGAACATGTCTGTACTTGTCTGACAAGGGTGCCCTGCAGAGAAGAGCGCCTCTAACACAAGAATGGTTGCATCGGATCGAACAAATTATTAATAAAGCAAACTCACAACCTAGTTTACAAATGCCGCACGCAGGACGGTAGTGCGTGTGACTATTTTATAATAGGAGTCAAGCTGCTCATAGAACTGGCAATAGTTTACCGGCCCGGGGCCTGGATTCCCCATCCAGAAGGACCCCAGATTATTTGATAATTCACTCTTACTGTCTCCGTTTATTGTCATTATTTTAGGCAGTCACAAACAATTGGTATGCTAACTCCAAACACTATACTGATTTTATTTGGCAAAATAGATAGAGAAATAAGCAAATTCGGAGTTGTATGCGATGTCATGCGACAATTTGCGCTTACTGGTTTGGTTGGTGAGCATAATAGAGTAACTTAACTAGTATGGGTTATAACAAAAATTTGGATAATCCAACGTCAAAGAGTAAAGCATTTTTATCCAAATGCCAATGTCTTGTTCCAATATTTTCCAACCATAAAAGCAAAAAGCTCTTTTTTCCAGATTTATCTAACAATTTTTAAATAAAACTCAGAACTTTATACATCACCCATAGTGGAAAAGATTACAAAAAAACCCGCTGTACCTTAAGTCAGATGTGTCTAGATGTAACAATGCCTATCCAATTAAGCACGCGCTCATATTGGAATTGTTGCAAGTAATATTAAGATTACCTTTATCCTTGTCTGTATAAATGTTAAATATCTCATTGAGAATCTTCTCATTTAGACTTTGAAATTGCAAATCGATTGAGTTTGCAGTAACCCGGCTTGTCTGTTTACTTGCTGTAGAGCCGCTCACACCACGTTGACGAACACCAGTTGGATCAGCCATAATCTACTGAGTAGAAAACCAAATATATCTGGAAATAAAACCAAATAGCAACATAATTAACACAGCAAACTCGGTGATGAATGTTGATGAATATTTGCCGCCCCCACTTAGGGTAGTGAGAAAATTTTAAAGTCTAGTCCTTCCTGTTGCATATTATGTATTATTTACTGGATTTCATCAATCAGCTAATCCCGCGCGTTTTGGTATTTGGCCTTGACCAAAAGATATGTGAAGCGTTATTTGTGTAAAGTCGCTAAATCGCTCAAGCAAGATCAGGTGGAAGAACCACAGAACTCAAATGCAACTTTAGTTAAATCTAAACCTTCCACAAGGCAATAAATAGTTTAACTTCCCTGCCCTTCCGTAATTCAAAACCATTTTAAGTCGCTAATTTACCCAAGCAAACTATAATTAGCCCATATCATGACACATTGGACTGATTGACTGTTTGAAAATCCCATGCATTTCTTTCTAAATCAAAATGACTGGTATAATCTATAGTTTTGGCCCGTTCTTATTGTACCTGGTATCAATGTACTTACACCATGGAGTGTTTGTGTACTACGTGATTTTATATTTGTGAATTTGGTGACATGATTAATAAAAATATGATTTGATTTTGATTTGACAAATCAAAGTAAACGTTAGAGAAAGAGCACTTCAAGCAACTCACCCAAAAATCCTTTTACGGCGCACTCACTTCTTGCAGTCCGATAAATTCTTCGTTTGCAGGACTGGAGCTAGAAATAAGATGACTTGCAATTCAGGATTTCAAACGGGGGAAGTGGATGTTGATTTTAGATTGAGACCAATTCGTTGCTTCCGTTCGCGCGTATCTGGGTAATTGATCCCAAAAGTCCACGTAGTTAATTGGATATTGGGATACACACAGACGTCGTACAGAAGATTTCCCCTCCAAAAATTGACAGACGGACGACTATTCCTCCAGCCCAATAGCCGCAGTGCAGTCCCACGGCGGCACCGTGCAATCTCAGGCGAAGATTTGACGATCAACAGATCAAGCGCCGCGGTGTTTTTGCGGAGAGAAATCCCACGGAACTCAGATGGCGCGGAGATCAATCTCTGACCCACAGAAATTATAAAATATTGTATTATTTATGCACATCATTTTGTGAATAGGGTTTCGGTTTAGCACGGCCGAAGGTAACGTTTGTAAAAATCATCAATTTAAAAAAATAGGTATTTCATTCAGGCCTTGCTGTTTCAAGTTTTAAGAACACCAGTTTGTATTCCAAGCAGCTAGCGGATTTCAAAATAAATTTGAAGCTCGATTCGATAACTCTTCATTTCTGTTTTATTAAAACTAATTAAATTCTTTGCACCAATATAGTAATAAGCAGTAGAAACTAGAAACCTGGAGTTGCACCATTTCATCATTCTTTCACAACAATATTAGTACACTAAACAAGCATAACTGATAACGAAACTAATAAATGCAATTATTACTCTGCAATTATTATTATGCACATATCACAGATTGGTTTTAGCAAAAATTGGGCAGCAACCGAAAAAAATTATTTTCTACTCTGGCGCAGGCTACAGCTCTAATTCTATTTCAAATTATGGGGTCACATTTTCGCATTGTTCTAATTGTTCATTATCTTCGAATACAAATTCAATTTTGGGTAGTAACTACATTATTATTCAAAAGATATTCCATAACAGGAAAATAGTTCTGTCCAACTTTAACACAAACAACCAAACTTTGGGCACTTGCCCGAACATAAAAACATATAGCACAGTGATATATAAACAGATAAGCAACACAAACTAAAATGGGTACGTGATTAATTAGAGCGCATCATAAGGCAGGGTGTTGTCAAATTTCATGCTCCAGTCTCAAACATGCTCCGGAAATGCAGCAGTATCACGGAATCCGAAGTAACTTCAATTTGAAGGCACTTTGTTCACATGAATTTTGATGTTGACTAGTAGATCTCATTTGTGTGCTAATATGTTAAGCCTTGGTCCAGCGTCTTAACCCAAGACTGAGAGGGTTGTCTTCATCATTTTCTGAGTCTTCTACTTCCGAATCATCCGAGTCCAACCTGAACTTTTTTTCTATAAAATAAATTCTTTGCATTATACGTGTGGGCCCAAGTGTGCTGAAATTGAACAGCTCAAAGTAGCATTAGCAAACGTCAAATTTGTTTAAAGTAAGCATAACTTGCAGCATTGCTAAAATTGTCCTTACTGCATGTCAATTTACTAAACAAAGGCCAATGATATGAATAAAATGAGAAATTAGTTAACCTAGCAATATGCGCACAAAGTTCAAAGTTTAACTTCAAATTTGCATTTCAGCATTCAAGGCTCAAGTACACAATCTGAAACGCCGTTGGAATCAAGATATTAATGTTTGACCAATGAAAGATTGGGGCTTCTAAACTTAATCAGGAAAAAATTGCGCTGGTAAGGCATTAAATGCAAAGACATGGAGAGGCCTGCAGGGGATGCACTGCCCAGTCATGCCTAGCAAACAGATAACAGTATGGCGTTTACAGTTAAGCAAATAGAATTTATTTAAATAAAATTACTAATCTCACTTTCAAAAGCACAAGCGTAAATGCAATTTCGAGTACCTACAAAACTTTACACGTGTAAAAATGTTTTTAACATGGCAGAACAAATAAGAGTAAGGGTTGAGCACTGATTTGTGACAAACTTGGAGTGTAAAATATAAGCTTGCACAAAGAACAAGTTACGTACAAGTATCACATTTTGCAGTCATAGCCGCAAGAAAGCAAATTTTAGCTAGACCAAAAGTCAAGCAGACTGGTATCAACTTTTTCATATTCTTGCTTACCGATGACACTGTCTTGTTTAATCGAGAAAAGCTGTTGCTCATCGTCATCATCAAAAATCATAGAATTATTCATTTGGAAGAACCCGTAATTATTCCGGGTATTCTTCCTTCGGCGCCGCCGGCAAATCACAATGCACATCGAACAGAGAGCAAAGAGTCCAAGAAAACCACTTGCTGCAAAGTTATTAAAATCACATTAGCGCATGAATTATTTGGACCAGAACAACTATCATCGAAATGCAACAAAATAAGTTGGATTGTGCGAATTTTATTCAATTGAACATTACCAGCAATAGCAACGAACGTCAAGCGTGGGAGACTCCAAATTGTGTCGTCTTTCTCTAGTACAAACAACGTTTGAGTGTATATGGACGAATTGACAGTCATCGTTTTAGAAGCACCAAAATAGCCAGGCGCTACAACCTGAATGAAAGAGAAAACATTGATAACAGTGATTCATCATTTCAAATGGCCATTATACCTGGCTGTATGGTTACGCTCTAAAATAATTTCTAGATCCGTATAATTGTCGTTATGCATGTTTGCGGGAGAGCATGGGTCCATGAAAAATTTTCTAAGGCTGTTAATTCTTATGGACAAAAAAACTAAACTGAGAATTGTCAGAGTCTACGGTCTTGCCGCACATAGCACGCAGCCTTACGACATTGTCATTAGCTATAGTATCTGGTATGGCTATACACTACACGTCTGCATGGAATCTACGACTGTGGTATATCATTGTGAGCAGAATAAGACAAACCTGGACCAGGTAGGTCCCTTCGGGGAGTGGTTTCTCAAAATGTCCTAATGAGTCCGCCCAGGAAACGGTTTGATTATTCCCAAATTGTAGCTTAGCGTTGTAGAGTGGTTCATGAGTTGACGATGTAACGTAGCCTGAAAAAAACATTAGAATTGTTTATATAAACGTGCAGCACCATAAAGTTGGGCAATACGCGGTGCTGTTACCACCTTCTAATTTACTAACCGTGAATTCCTTGAGACGGTAGGGATAAAAAAAGTTTCAGAATACGAATCATAGCTTCATCTCCAGCCACGTGACTGTCTTCGCGACATGGTAAACTGATCGGCAGAATAAGTGCTGTCGTTGACTCATGTAGCTCCTGAAAGGAATAAAAAGATAACTATGATTTCATTAAATACCTGCACAAGTTATTACAAGAGTTATTCCTCTATGCTTCATGTTCAACAAAATCCAAATTAACAAAAAAACACATGATGTTCGCAATGCACACGTGTGCGTAGTCTGTTCTGTAGCAGAAGCAAATTATCTGGTTGAAGATTTTGCTAATATCAAACTTCTTACCAATTGTTTTTTCAACTGACAATTCCTGATAACTTATTTAGATAGAATCGACTTAAACTATGCTGCTAACACATAAGGAACCTGTGTCTATTGAAAATGCACCATGACCGGTTCCTAAAATCTCAAGCAAACTTTAGGTGAACCAAATCTGAAAACTTCTCTTGCGACTGAAAGTTGATGGAGTTTTAGGCACGAGACACCAAACAAACATTTAACCAGATATTGAGCTAGGCCGCTGTGTATGTATTATGTATGTGCATTAAGAGCCAGTCAGGACAGAATACGAGGCTAAGATATTACACTACTGCATGTGTGTGTGTGACATAACTCGACATTTCAGCCTATTCTCTATCAAGCTAATTTGTTTCATCAAAAGCTATCAACAACTATCTACTAAAGGATAAACTAATAATATGTGGGAATTTTTGTGGTACACCCTGAACACATGAATACATTTGTTTGATGTGCACACATGCCTCTGTTTGCATAGCACGCGTATTAGCCTAAACTTGTTTATAAAGACATGCACACGGGAAGGAAATCAAAATCAAATGGCACATTTGTAACACCGCACAACAATGGCACATACGGCGTCTAGTGCAAATTCAGTTCGAGTACGAATTAATCTTACTCGTAAATGATTTGAAATCCCAGCATTCGCTCTCAGTTTGCAGTTTCCAGACCTGCAGTCGTAGCCAGCATCATTCAGCAGGGTCGATAATGCGTTATGTAGATCTCTGAAAACCTAGCATACAAGCACAACAATTGTTAGAAATGAAAGATTATAATGATAAGAAAGAACAACACCATTTTACCCGTCTATCAGAAGCGGAGAGCCTTTCTTCTAAACGAGTTATAGCATTGTGGTTCATATCAGCATTGCACACAACGTCGAATACTATGGGATACCGGTGCGTCTTCACCCAGTTGGAAATTGTCTCCTGATTTAATCCGCCATTAGTTTCTAATCAAACAAAAACACTGTTATTATTCCGAACAATGCTCTCTCTGTTCAACAATGTCTGCACAATTCCAAAAAATATATATTCTTTAACCCACGTAATTGTCAACTTAAAAGATGTACAGTCAAAGCACCATAATCGGGACTATTTAGGACCCAACCAATTCGTCCTTATTAAAAAAAAGTCCGTATGATAGAATGGACAAATCTTTTCAGTTACAAGTCAAATTGTAATTTCAGGCAATTTTGCGATAATTTCTAACTTTTCTTGCAACGTGCCTATCGTTTAATGCGTCGCTGTGCCATAATGTAGGACACTGAATGAGCCATGGGTTGTGTTTACACTAGTACAATTTTTTAATCCAAAATTAAATTTACGGTGCATGTGCCCTCTGACACGATAAGAGAAAGGTGATTTGGCAGTCAAATTACTCATAAGTCTCTACAGTAGAGCTTTTATTCAATTCGGGACCGACAGAATTGGTCCGTAATATGGAGTGTTCCCTCTTATAGAGTTCCCTATTAGAGAGCAAATTTTAACGTTATTGGCATGGAAGTAATTCCGTTCCTTCCAAAACCGTCCGACTTAGGGAATAATCCCTATTATAGAGGTACTTCTTATGGAGCTATTGACTGTAATATTGTATACAGTGTCAAGTAAAGAAACTGCCATAGTGGAGCATATATGGGAAACTAAAAACCAGTTTAATTGAATGTAGTCCTGGCTGAATACAAATGGTTTGCATATTTCCAAGTCCACGCATCCACAGTTCACTGGATTGCACTGGATGTGAACAGATAGGCTTACGCCTTGGTAACTGAACTCACATTAACTACGTCAGGCAAACTTATGATTCATATTAAGCCGATGTGTAGAAAGTGAAAGCTAAAAATTACGCCTCCTACGCAACATCCATTTGAATTGTTACAGTGTAATCTCACATAAACTAGTGTGAACAAGTGGGCACCGCTCAAGCCAATATAGTGGCCTACAAATGCACGGCATACACATCGACTACTAGTAATTTCTTGCACAACACAGCCACAAGAATCGGAGCTGATACCAGTTTGAAACAAACCAGGCAACTATTAATACATAAATAAAAACCAGCTCACCATTCCCATCCTTTACCAAGAAATCAATTCGAGGACTATAAGCGCTAGTATTGTCATCCTTCAAGAACGTTGCAATCCAATCTGACAGTGCTGCAGGTGACATGGAGAATCCGTCAAATACAACTGCAAATTTGCGGCCCTGCTGTTTTCCGACTGTAATTCCAAGAACCTCCCCAGTGTTGTCAAAACTACAAATGCACACATTTATTTTTAGTATGGTATTCCATCTCAAAAATGAAAGTATACACATAACACACGTAAATAACTTACTCATAATAATCAAAGAGCTCCGGCTTCTGTTCCTTAAAGCGATGAAAATTTGCTCTTGGGTAATAGAAGGAATCATATTTGTAGTTGCGAAAATCAGCAGCGGAGTTCGGCATACTCGAGTTTGACGGGTTTAGGACAACCTCAGGAGAATAGACATTCAAATGAAATAAACTTAAGACTCCTGGTGGGACCTGGATTGCAAGGGTTTTCTCAGTTGAACCAGGTGCTATCAAACTTAGTTCGTAAGAACCTTCTGGAAGCATGTGAACAAATCCACCGGAATTTCGGCTCACGCGAACTGATTCACCGTGTCCACTTAGCGTGGATATGACAGCTATGGTGACATCCCGTACTTCTTTTCCGGCAGCATCAATTATAGTTCCTTCAATTCCTAAATAAACATGTCAACATATGTATAATTTCAAATAAATTATGTTAGTCTACTAATATAGTGATTGTTGCAAGTCATGCAGGATTCAGGGTGGGGTACATACATGCGTACTGTACATAAGCCAATGCATGCAGACCATAACTTCGGAAAAAGCCAGTCATTTTGTATAAATATGCATGTCTGTTCATAACTTCTGTCTGTACTTATGTACCGTACTTCTGCATTCAGTTCAACATGAGAGATATGAAGAACATAAGACGAGATAATGGCATTTGTTCATAATATTTCGTTCAATATATATACCGCATGTACAGTGCCCTGGGTCCCATTTGGGAACTAAGTTCAATTGGTGCACAAATACGTACAATACACAGAATACAGCCATTTGTTTCGTAGAAAATAAGTGCAAAATGATGCATCATAATATATACTTATGTATGTACTATAGTGTTGACGCTGACAATATAATAAACACTTACAAACATTAGACGGATTGCAAGTTTATTTTAGCGGAAATGTAGTTAAAAGTAACAGAAAGAGGCCAATTATTTGAAAAATTAGAATATGTAATAGAGAGTTTGAAATAGTTGTACTATTTCAAAACAACAAGACCTTACCAAATCCAAGATAAACTATGCTATTAATACATTAAAACCAGAACAAGTTGTGGCAAGTAGTCAATCAGATCAGTCATGAATAAAAGCAAGTCAAATGGTCATGCCGTACGGGACATCTGGGTTAAATTGATTTCCCTGCAATTCATTGTCAAATATTAATCCTGTTGAAAAGTAAGCTGGAAACATTAGTATGGAAATGTCAGACTTTAAAAGCCAGTATTGGCGTCAATGGGGATTTAGGCTGTTTGTGAGTAAGTCTAGTAAGTCGTAGCTCGTAAGAGTAGCCTCGCAGCAGGAATGTCGCGGGTGGCCAATCATGCATGATTAAATTCAAACATTTAATGACAATTCAAACACAAACTTAAAAGCAATGGAAAATTAAATGAAATGGAGTGGTAGTGTTCCGGTGATTTCCGCAAATTTTTGATAAGCCATGGATTCCGCCCAATTAAAACATAGCGGAGCAATGCTACTTCATCCACTATGTCATATAAAACTCTTGAAATTGGTTAGCGATAATGTAACATACCTTGCGCACAGAGCTCCAATATCTCTATAATATGCTCTAAATGCTTGGAATAGACATCGGATACTTCTGATGCATCAGGATTGTCGCAACAAAAATAACTGAGTGACACCTGTATTACAGCAGCCAAGTTAACTGGATAGTCAATGCTCGTTACACTGGAACACGAAGTTAATACTTACCATATCCAAACCAGTAATAGCATCACTCTGTGTTCCACCAGTGAGTGAATTCATAACACATGCCTTAGCTGCTGACTTGTCAAAGATTGTTTTGACCATTTTGTGAATGCTTTTTTCCGTTTTGGGGAATCTAGATACATATATTAATCGAACATTAAAACTAATTACCCACAACTTCTAATAATTTTCCACACAACGGTGGTATATACCTTAAATCCTACGATTTAATTAAGCTCAACTACCTGGAATTTATTCCACCAGATCCAAATCCAATGGATAAATCCAATTGCATTGTCTTCAATATAAGGGACAACGAAGCCGCTTGAGATGCAATGTCCTTATGAAAGTTTTCGTTCTCGTTGACACATGGTTCTATAAGGTTTATGGCATTTAATGTACGCTGCATACTATACACACAATTCGGCTTCAAGTGCTTGAATTATGTTACCTATTCCATCTGACTGTGGAGTTAGTATAAAATGAAGGACTGCCCGCTTCAGAATCTTCGATATTCTGTCATCGTTAGCAGCTGCATTTAGGTGCCTGGCAAGCCTTACCAGAAGTTCATTTCCTCCACGTCCAAGAAGACTCCCAGCCAGACCAATATGAACTTTTAATTCATCTGGGGCCCCAATCTGGAAGCAACAAAGAACAAAATATGACTTAATTTTTATAAACTAAAGCAAACGAACACATAAACATAGAGAACAATGTTAGTAAGAGAAGTGAATGCATCATATTGTATCAGCGTTGAAATCTGCACATGTGTTTGGCGATGGGTTAGTTAAAATCCACTTGCCCAGTTCATTGCCTCCTGCTTGACAAACTTTAGGACAAAAACAAGATTTTAAAATGTTTGCATTCATTATTGAGAGTTGAGATGTTATGTTCAGGTACATGTGCGTTGTGCATAAATAACCTAGCATAAGTATATTATAACAAGTGGCTGCCTTGTTAATTGGTTGCAGTTTGAACTATCTGTGCTTGAGAGTTCCCTTATAGAACAAGCTTAAAACAGACTGCATTAAATTTGGCAAATTTTGGAACTCCGTCTTCAATCAGCTCTCTAGAGGGTGTTGCATTTATTGACCAAACCTGTGGAGCATAGGGAAGGGTATCCAGGGATCATTAGTTATCGTTAGCTCATGAAGTCACAATCCCGCCACAACAGTCACGACACCTTCACAATCCGGTTTAATCCTAAAGACGATGATGATGTGGCATTTTGCAATAGAAAAATAATGTAGTACTAGCAGTACAAAACTGTAGACAGCCAGCACTGCTAAAATTAACACATACGGGCATAAAATATGTGTACCACACACACACATATGTGTGTTATTCAATAAATTATTTGCATACATATTCACTTTCAGCTTGTATTAATGATGGAAGCAAGAATCAATGCCAAATTCAAGAGACACCCGTGTAAAACTTCCAAATAAAAATACAATAAGGTCATGTAGCTGTACTTATCGTCCTTCCTACACAATATAGTATGAGTCAGTTGAGTTTGGACTGCGTCAACTCGAAATGATTTTAAACCGTCATGCGGAGTCTACAAACTAAGAAGCCATTATTTAAGAAATGAGTATGTATATTTGCAATGTAAACGTTAATAAGTAGCTGGTTGAAGTGTACTATTGTGCAACGAAACAACAAATACTGGTAATGTGCAAAGTGACCTGATCATTAGAATTCATGCAATGTCCGGGTTATGGCAATATCATAGCAAATCAAATGCTGTAAACAAGATTCAAACTTGAAATCATGCTGTAACAGTGTCTAGTACAGTTAGCACAGTTCAGTTGTCCAGCAGCATATATATCCTACCGTGTATGCAAACGGCCTGGGATATATGTATATAAAACAGCACACAGTCTAGCTAGATCATTTGCAAAAGGTCTGGGCGATCAAAGTGACTGCAACATCTGTACTGTGTCAAGTTCGGGAACTACGAGTAATGGCAGTAGTGGCAGTTCAAAAAAGAAACCCTGTGCAAAAGCGAACTGTAATACACTTTTGTGTCCTAGGTCAACGTGAACACAAAAATGAAAGATACCCACTTTTTAAGAGTGCAGTCAACATTCTGTGTTTGAAAATGAAATCGAAAATTTGAAAAATGAAAAAAAAAAGATTATATTTGCAAGTGCATACGAAGTTTAAAAAATTACCATGTCTGAAATGGTTACGTGTTGAAATCCTCCAATCTCCTCAATGTTGGTTTTATTGGGGTTAAGAACTGTGTACCAATCCCTTGGCGAAAAAGCAGTAGGCTGTGTACTTGACGCTCCCAATTCGGATTTGCCCATTAAGTCCTTCAGTTGAATTGTGTTTAGTGTAAAGTTCAAGTCCACTGCTAGATCGTCTGCCTTTATTAGGACATGCTTCGTTTCACTTTCGTATCTGCGTAAGCCAATCATCAATTATCACTCGTTTGCGTCTTGTAGAGGCAAATCAAATCAAATAACATTACCCGTCAGCAAGAACTGTAATGTCATATTCTCCAGGAACAAGGAGACGCCAATAGTCGCCGCCCTTAGCCGCTCGAATCGGATGGTCGATTGAGCTCACAGCCACTATAGCATTGCTAACTACATTGGAATTCTCGTCCAATACAAACCCTCTGACTCCAGTGTGCACCTAAATAAAGCAAGTTTCACTCAAGCATTCCTTACGGTTGTAAAATATCTTTGTGCACCTTACCTGTTGCATGAAGGCTAAGAGAGCGTCCTTATTGTCTTTCCAAAATGACTCTAATGTATTTCCTAATGGGTACTTCACACATCCTAACTCCAGAGTCAGCTCGAAGCAGTTTGTATATACGTAGTTCCAATCTTGCATTCCTCCACTAACTTCGTACCATTGAGCACCATTTGTTATTCCGCCCGGAAATGTTTCCTCGACAGATTCTCGGCACATAGGTTTTCCTTCCCACATATCTGCATGGGCCTGCAATTAGAACAACATTAGTTTAGGTTTTAGTCATCATTCATCAAACCAAGGCATTGTCTGGTCTGGATCCCTGCTTACATTAGAGTAACGGGTTGCCAAATGCCGAAAGATGTTATTATCGGGAGTTTGGGAATACGCTCTTGATCCATTTTCAGTGTCATCAAATGGAAAGTTCGCAACCAGTGACCCCCCATGAAGATTAGCGGAGAGGACGAATGGGATAGATGAAATCCATGCCATGACAGCAGCTGTCTCTGGTTCTTGCACTAAATTCTCACGGTTAATCCTTCTTGGGTCCGTATCTGGCAAAGTACTGTATTCGGCATCAAATCGACCAGGGAAGTTTCGGTTTAGATCGATTCCATGCGCATTGGCCCTTCCAATAACCCCACTTGCATCTCCTACAAGTATAAAACAAAATATTAAACGAAGTGCCACCTGTGTTATGTTAGTTATGTATCCAACAACGTAGACAATCTTGAAGGCCATACCTTCTCTAGCTCTTGCGTAGCCATCCGGGTTCATCGATGGCATAATGTGGATTCGTGTGGTATCGATTAAGGTCGTAATAGTATCATTCCGTTGATAATTTTCGCAAAGGTACTGAATTAGCACAAGCAACAGTTCTCGCCCAACAACCTCATTGCCATGCATATTGCCAATATACTTGAATTCAGGTTCACCTGTAATATTGGTAGTGTAATAAATAGAATTAGTTCAATTTCTATATGCGCTCAGTTAAGACATAAAATGTGCAGTGTGCAGAAAGCGACTTCTTTACACGACAATACTGAACGATACGACGTCTTTGTCGGCTTAGTGATTCCAATGATGATAGGATTAGTCTTACCTGGTTCATGCTGTCCAGGAATATCGCTTATCTCTAATACATACAACTCTCGTCCTTCCACGCTCTGTCCCACCGTATATAGCTTTGTGATGTGAGGGTAGGTTTGGCTAATGTTCTTCAAGTAATTTTCAAGTTCTTCATAATTGTGATGTTTCATTTCTACAAATGTTGGAAATAAAAAAGAAGTAATAAGGCAATATTTGCAAGGGTTATGTTTTAGTTATAATTTGTGTCTTACACATAAGGACATACAGGGCTCATCGATTGAATGAGAATTTTGGAAAAATAGAATAACACAATGCAATCAAAACTTGTTAGGCATTCAAAGGAGGTACAAAAAAGTAATTAACTAATCCTTAAACGATGCTAGATATTTTATGGCTGCTCTTCTCATTGGGCGCATTATGTGTATTAACGCAATTCATCACTGTACCTCGAATGCACGCAAATCATTATGTTATATAAAATATTATTATAGGTACATGTTATCATCTTTCTTGATGGCACGTGAATTGTTGTTTTAATAACTGCATCATATTATACTAAAATACTCCAGATTTCACAATTGCTCTCTAAAACAAGGCAACTTGAAATTATGTGTAAATATGCGTCATTATGCGACTTCTATTTTCGTAATAAAAATGAGAAAACTGAAGGCGAGGGTAAATTGAAAATGAACAATTGGAGCAAGTTAATAAATGTTGCGTTAATCGCTAATACTGTTGAAAGGACACGCAGAGGCGTCTGCCATATAAATAAACCTCCCATCAGTCACGACTGGCAGAACGAACCTGCGGGCGCCTGGTTACGTAATTATTACCCCAAAACAGACAAATTAGTTTATGGTGCAGTTAAATAGTGTTCCACATGCAACTCAACTTGTTTACAATTAGGCTCACTAGCTATTTATAATAACTCTTTAACTGGTCAAAAACATGCAATTTTGGTTCCACTAAATACATTAAAGTAATACCATGAGCGTCAAAGTTCATAATAAAAGCAAGCATTGCAGGAGCCAGAATCAGCACATCTCAGGACACCACATCGACATCGCATGTCAAAAGTAAGTACGCAATGTTTATTTCCTCTAAAAATTTTTTAGAAACATTCAATTGCATGCAAATTTGAGCTTAATTTAAGTTTGGAAGACGACATCGGAGATATAAAAATATTCAGCCCATAGTTAGATTCATGCCGTATTGATACTAAACCAATGGCTAATAGATTTTCTTACTTAAGATTTCCTTAAAATTTACACGGGTAGTTCAAACCTTGGTGGGTTGATTACGGAAAGCAAATCAGAGAAACCTGGAAGGCGGTTAATTGTGTAAATTTAGTGATGCAGTTTTAGCAGCATCAATTTAGTAACGCTCTAGCTAAGCTGGCGCAAATTAATACAAATGTGTTATAAAAAGTGCAGTGAGAGTAATTAGGAGCAGATTTACCACTAGTTGTATGCGGGGTGGTCGCGTCTCCACCTTGCTTGGTTAGAGTAAAGTTCAGAACGACTGGGTGATTTCCCTGGATTTCAATGTCATGGGTAGGACTTGAAGACATCCTAGAGAAATGAAGCAGTGATTAATTAAAAGAGAAATCGTATACAAGTTAAGCTTGCTATATGTATATTAATATTTTCAGACAGGAACTATTTTCGATATACTTAGGTGCAATAGCACAAAGAAGCACAAGCCATGCTATAAACTGAATATGTTTTAATAAATGATATGTTAATATAAAAAGGCAGTAGTAAATTCATCAAACCTCCATGCATTTGCGCTGACTTTATACTTCCCGGGTGCAAGAAGTCTCCAAAATTCTCCGTTTTTTGTTGTTCTTATAGAATGATTGATTCCTTCAACAAGAATCTCAGCTCCTTCAATTGGATTTCCTTCGGAATCAGAAACAATTCCTTTGAATCCCAGATGCCCAGCTTCCAAGAACTGCAAAAGAGCTTCATGATTGTTGCCCCATTCTGCCAGAAGCGTTTCAGCTTTGGGAAACTTGCAGCAAGAGAGTTCCATAGTAATCTCAAAACAGTTTGAATGGACGTAGTTAAAATCCTGCATTCCACCTGTGCATAAGTACAGTTTTAGTCTCATCGCCTTTATCAAGAGAAATAAATTTGTGCATTACCTTGGACATTATACCAATCTGCTCCATTTGTAATGCCATCTTTAAATGAATCCTCGCACTGATTACCAAAACGCATGGTTTTATGAGCAAATGAATAAAGTTTGGCCAAATACTCAAATACGGTATTGTCGGGAGCTAAGCTTGGCACACCAGAACCGCTGTACGCTCTTGTCCTGCTTATAAAAAGGCTTATTAACTTCTAGTGCAAGAAGAAGCTAACTTAAACACGGACTTACATAACGGAGAGTGGAACGGAGTCAAAAGGATAGCTTGCAACCAGAGAACCCGCGTGAAGGTTTGCAGAGAGAACAAATGGATTTTGCACAACCCACTTCATAATATTGAGTGTTTCTGGTTCTCTGTTCCTTAGAAGGGCAGCATCGTCATCCTTTTTAACCATGAATTGATCGGGGAAGTTTCGATTCAAATCAATTTCGTTTTTATTTGTCCGACCAGTCTTGCGTGGGTTTGGCGAACAGTCACCCTCAACTGCAGCTTCGTAACCATCGGGGTTAACAGAAGGCATGAGATGAATATCAGTCGTGTGGAGCAAATTGACTATCCTGTATAATATTAACAAAACAATTGGAAATACTTAATGAACACTACAAGCATCACTGAATTGTGCTAGACAACCATTAATAACAAAAGACGTGAAAGCTAACCTAGAATTTTGTGCCAGGTACTCTTGTATCAGATTTGTGGTTAGCATGAGCATTAATGAACGTCCCAGCGTTTCGTCCCCGTGCATATTTGCTACAAGTTTAACCATTGGACGGAGGGTTGGACGAGGAGCCGTGACATTTTCACTCAATTGAACGACCCACATCTCCCTGCCTTCAACAGATTTTCCGACGGAGTACAGTCTCATTAAATTTGGAAATTCTCTTTGAATTTCCTGAAGAATTGTCGTAGTGCTCTCATATCTCGGATAAGAAGTTGAGACTTGGTTCCACCATTGAGTTAAGTTTGCATTTTGAGCAATTCCTTCCCCTGTGGCGTCTACTTGTACCCAGAATGATATTTGAAGAGCAAGAAAATAAACGATGCATCCTTTCCAAATCATATTGGTGCGAGTGGAGGTAAAACCTTTCTTGGATGTGATAAAAATGCAATTCTGTTCCAGTTGATACTTAATTTGAAGTCAATTCAGCAATTTTCACTTTTGTAAAGCGAACAGTTGAGGTATCTCAATGTCTGTAGGTAAACAAAGTAAAAAAACAATCTTTAAAAAATTTAAATTCATCATATAGATTTGAACAGTAAATTAGTTTAATTCGTCTATGCTATATAGTGAAATCAACCTATCAAGTAAAATAAACTAATATTGTAGTTATAGTAATATACTTAAATGTTTACAAGTGAAATTTTAAATGCATACTGCTAAGCTTTCAAGTCGGTAACAAAAAATCAGAAGTGACTTCAATTTTGTTGTCCGGTGTTTGTCTACAGGCAAATAAATTTGTGACCGTTGCAAGTGGAAGGAGCTAAACTAATGCTTTATGTAGTTATTAATAGTTAAACTCCGCAATGCTGTCAATCCCTCCAGTTGAAAACACAAAACACGTCAATTATGGCTGATGACAGCTTCCCAATAAAACTTACATTTGATTTTGAATACAAAAAAGTAAACAGACTAGAGACAAGTACGTCACGGTTATTTAATTGTATTTTATTCCGACCTGCTACTTGCGTCATTCAAGCTCTACCTGCTATTGTTAACATATTTTGTACCTAATTGGAAGTTCTTTCAGTATTACTGTAACATAAATGCAAATCACGTCCGCTCAGTTCACGGCAAGTCCGTATGGACTATGGACATACAAATTAGCTCAGACTACTGTAGAAAAGAAAATAATTAACTAGTAGTTACTATTTTTTTAATATTAGTTTCTCCAAACCAGTTAACCTAATTCGAAGCTATGGTATTCATGATTTCATTCACATTCACCTTCTCTCATGACACTAATGAGTCAATGATTACAATAAGCCCTCCATTTACTACAAGACTTATGCGCTGCTCATACGCAAACAGGCAGGACTTGTTAGCATTTTGTATTAGTGGTTAAAGTTAAAGGTAAACGGATTTAAGTTTCATTACCAGGTTTGAAAGTGTCTTCAGTTTCTTCTCAAAAAAATTTATGTTGAAAGCCGCCGCTTTCCCGTGTGCATCGGAGTTTTATAATTTTTGACGAGCCGGTCTCTCCATCAGCCATGAAATGGAGCGGCTGGTGCGTAATAGGAAGTCACACTTTTTCAATCTTGGAAAATCTAATATTTTAGAATAATTAGAAAAGTTAGATCATGAATTAGCGGCGCTAAAATGCCAAATGCACAGTCAGTACTTTCCCTTGGCTAGTTCTAATGTAAGCCAGTTCTTAGCGTTGGAAAAGAAAATCACCTCAGTCGCAATGATACCACAACATACCTTAACCCAATCAAATGAATTTTTTTCATCACATTTTGTTATCTGTTATTTCTATGTTAGTCAGGCAAATGCAGTTCTCTTGAATTGAATGTCACGAAGGAAGGCAGGTCGAAAGGCCGTTGCGTTGCATGAAAGACACCCAAGACAGGTTGTACCGCACTAACTATGAATACATGGCTGGTTATCACTTATCACACGGCGGAAAATTCCTTAATTTATGCAGTAACCACTAACCACTACTGGGCTAGCTAAATACTGATTCACTTTGTAGTTAGTATTTAAATGCAAAGCGGATGAAACTACTTTTGTATGAATTGTCTTTAAGACTCGACTGGGAACCAGAAGGAATGAAGTGTCTGTATGTACATACTTGGTGTACGAGCATATCCCAATACAGCCTGCATTTGTTCAAGATGTGTATGCCAAGTCCTGCCCTGTGTTGCCAAACCATGTACTCAATACAATGGAAACTAGTAAAATTGCGACAACTGAACTTAATTATACTTATGTATAATTCAAATTCAAATATGTTGTTTGCAAATAGACGTTAATATTAGTTTCTTAACATTTAAACTATAGTACATTTAAATGAATTTAAAACCTAGGTTTCTTCTGCTAAATCTTTAGTCTTCCACGGGTCAACTATTGGCATTTATAATTCAATATGGTTTTGAGGTTGGAAACAATTTTCAACACTTTTACTTGACACCCAATAAAGGCAGATTGATTTTGGAGTTTTGGGTTTTCGAGTCGCCCATTGCCTATAAAAAAACTCACAGAAGTGAAAATAAATGTGGCTGATTGATTGTTCCTGTCAAACATATCTCCAGAAATAATGCTGCATCGTATCGCATCTTGTAGGTCAATGTGCCAGTAGAGACATATTTTACCTACTATTCGCAATCGCTCCGGCTTTTGCAGCTCTTGTTGCAAAATTATTGGCAATCCTGTGTGATACTCTTGCATCTTCCCACATGTGATCCGAGGAGTTGCCCAACCAGAGATGTGGATGTGCATGAAACCCAAGTTCTGTCCAATCCTGTACATTGGGGATGTCCTTGCTCCCACCGCCTGCCTTTCTAACTGCCAAAATCCGGGAAACGCAAAATAATTCCGAATCAACAAAATACCTTAAATTCCGAAGTGGAGTACATCCACCTCCTGACTCATCCGAAATACGACGTTGATCAGAAATAAGCAACAGAAAAAAGAATACCAAAGAAGAAATTTTCAAGAGAGTTTGATATTTGAAAGCGCAGTGTCCTGAGAGTTATTTAAAGTAAGTCTTAAAAAGAAGTTAGCTGAGCTGAGTTTAGCAGGGGTTTTATTTGCTTGGTTTGGTTCTTGGAGGAGGCATTCATTAATTTTGCATTATACATTGTATGACACTGGGGGCATTATTTTATTAGTTGAAATATCTTGGCTGTCAAGCTCATAACCATTTTCTAGACAATTTGCATTTGATACAGTTCATTTTTTTTGTCAAGTCATGAGTGTGTAATATTTACACCGTGTGTGTGTGTGTGCAACAAAATAAGCGTTGCGATATTACTTTTCATTCTATTATTACTTACAATGTTACTTGTTACTTTTAGAGCATGATGACAATCTAAAGCAGACCAAAATTGGGCGAGGAGAATTAAATTGTACTGGCCAGTTGGCCTTATAATTTGAAGCAAATAATCTCCGTCACAAACCGCAATGAGAATGGGCTGCTGCTTCAGTTGCAATGATGATGAGGAGTCCCAGGTAGTAAGTTTAAGTACTCATGTTTCACCAAAATATGAATCTAGTATTGATTGACTCGTATAATTTGCTTTAAGAGTACTGACAGTGGTCTTCGACAACCTCTAATTGATCCAGTGAGTAATACAACTCCTGCTGTTCGAGTTCCGAATAAGTAAATGATTGACAAACTTGACAGAATTTGTTGGGATGGTGCGCACTACATTTAACTACATTATTTTTTACAGTGATGTACACGAAGAGGATGTAGTGGCTGGTGCCCAGTCAATTAAAGGGCAGGAAGATGAATTGGCCAAAATATTACAAGAAACTGCTTCCGCAATGATTGACGTTTCAGCATCTGGATCACATTCTTTGGATCAAAGGGAATTTCAGGAAAGAAGTCGCCACTACCTGCAAAAGATACAGACGCTATCACCCGTCCTTCTTCATACACCTGTTCATCTTCTTGGAGATGTACCAAATCCAGACAAACAGTTAGGAGCTTCCCTTATTTCAAAAGAAGACATTAATCTGGTGAGTAGAGCAAGCATAGATATTGTGTAATGTTTGCTGCGGACGTACCCAGAAATACTTTAGGGTATAAGAAATGGAAATACAAACACAGTAGGAGAATACACTTCCAAATACCATCAAACAATAGCTGGGCTGTGTTAGGCCAAACAATGACACAATGCAGTTAAGAGAATTTTAGACTAGCTGCGTTACGGAATAGTCCGAGCTTAACTTTCACGATACAAGCTTAATCGCATTGATGTTTGATTTGCTCCTCTTGTCTTCTTGTGCTCGTTACAATTACAACTTCCAATGCAGTCATTTATTCTGAACAACCTATCATTATTTGTATGTATATTTACGTTACCCCCACGCAGACCTTTTCGATCAAACGACTTAGTTCTTTGTGCACGTTATCCCGATCGTCCCGATGAAAATTTGAATGGGATATATTTTTACCTCATTTGGATTGGATTTCAGTTCTGTGGGAATTGGTAGGCAGGAAGCAGTTACGTTCAAGATGAAGTCATGAGGAATGAACTTAATACATTGACGTAAAGTGCATTCTATTCAAAACATTCTTCGCGTTTCGCCTCCTCTGCATATTTGCTTTGGTTATCAGCTCTGAAAATATTTGTCTCTTGTTTGGTTACCGGTATGAAACATTTTCTTACAGATGAATTGGGCAATGGATGAAGTTGAAGAAGCTATGAATTCCATTCGCGTGGAACACAGAGAAGACTTGGTAGTGCCATTCGGCGGTCAACAAGCTGCCATTGGTGCCGGAGACTGAATTTGCCAGCTAGTGGGCGTTAAAATACTAACTAATAAATACGATTTTTACTCGTGCGGCTTATATTCCAGCATTTTTAAGAACTGCCAGTCGAGTGTTGTTCCTGTTACAATAAAACGTTAACTTTTAATCCATCACTTTAGAACGAGAACAATATGAATTATTTTCAAAAGCAATTTACTAGCCGCAAGTGGATCTTATTCTTGAATTTGTGATTTTCTTCATAATATTATATTATATTAATATCTATCAGTGTATCTCCGCACACACAGTGTACAAATAAGACTATTTATAAACATGTTATTGGAAATTACTAATAATGTTAAAAAATAATAAAATTACATGCGAAGTATAAGCAGACTAGAAGTTATCATCTCTGTTGATACATGGGATCTGCTGTTTTTAAAACTTTCAAATGATTCACAATTAAAAGTGTGTGAATTCTAGTTACACAAATAAATATGAATGCTTTTCGCCTGACTTTCAATGGTTGCATTTTATTTTAGTAGATTTATCGTCTCTGTACACCAGACAGCAGCGAATTCCATCCAGTTCTCAATCGCCATAAGCATATTGCTATTGAACTTTCCAACCTGCCCAAAGATAATAAGCCGAATTAAGCCTCTGAAAGGATGGTATAGCTTGAATGGAGATGTGTAGTACAGAGTAGACGTAGACCCAAATGAAATTGCGGTATGCATGCGGTGTAGTATATAATAGTATTGTCTTTATGCCGAGAGATGTTTTAAGAGTTAGGTATGAACTTTTTCTCGTGCCCGCTCACAAAGTCAAAAATAGTCCATTGACCCATATAGAACAAGCACAACATATGTTTCAGAAGCAGCAAACCTAAGTTTTACGCAATCAATTAACGATTCATGTATTCTTAATTTAAGTTCACATTCATTCAATTCTCCACCTGCATGGGGTTGCGGAACAAGTTGTCCAACACACACTTGCATCGCATAGCCTGTTTTCTGGCTATTTTAATCGACGTTGCGTTGACCTGTGTCGAAAAAATCATCGAATCAGCCCAAACAAATGTAGCAGTCTGTTATTTAAAGAAACATTAGGAAATAGACGTACACTGTTGGGATGCGGTTGTGATACTGGCCCTGGTTCCTGGAGAACATATAAAAACATTCGGTCGACTACAGAAAATATTCCGCCTTTTAAGCTAAAGCTAGACTAGAGTCACTAGACACGCTAAACAGCCAAGTTATTAAAGTTGCGGTTTACAAATCTGAATTCTGAGCTTTGATATTTTGAGGACGTTACTCTAAAATCTCTATTCACACAAATATGCAGGAAGTCAAGCATCGCGTGCACAGTGCGGTGGTTTCACAGAATTATTGAAATGAAATGTTTTCTCGCATCTAAAAGTTTATACGAAACACACGGCTGCACATACATGTAAGAAACGAGCGCAAAGGTGGTGCTGCTACGTTTTGCGTATTTACTGCATCAAAATTATCTCCTAGCTAGTTTAAATAATTTCTGTGAACGCAAGCATTTCTTCTTTACGGTCGGCGCGGCGGTCGGAGTCGGAGGTCGGGCAAGAAAACGCAACGCTTGATTGCTTGCCGAGGAGTTAGGATCCCAAGCAAAACTTAAGTTCAAAACCTTATTCAGTCCACTTCCATCTAACTAGGCCAAAGGTTCCAAGGTTTTGTAAATCTTCAATTAAATTTGGCGAAGAATTTTAGAAATGCAATTCATGGGCTGGAAAACCTATTTGGGCTGCAATAACGCAAAGAAGAGTCAAAGAAAAGTAGTAATTGATCAGTTTGCACACACAAGACAGTGGAGATTCTATCGCATATGGGACCCAACAATCTTACAGGTTTTTTCAGATGTGCCAGTGTCGAGATGTATTACCTTATCAAAAAATAATATTGTGGACCTGTTTGACACGACTATTAGGAAACTATGTCCGACTTTTCGGGGGCTTCAAGACGACTTTTTTGTGGTGAGTCCTCCTTCCGGGCATTGGGCATTGATCGAAATTACTATGATCCTGGAACGAACATTCATGATTTGGTAAAGTTTTTAGTTTACAATGTAATTAGTTGTCTTGTAAAGACACCCTGGGGCTAAACTTAAGCGTAGGGTATATTGTGTGACGGGTTTTTCTGTTTCCGGCATCATGAGAGGACTCAACACTCAATACTGCAACGCAACGGCGGAAGGGCGCGGCGGGCGGAGGGAGGAAAACCCACTGGCCTCTCTTGCCTATATTGACTACGGAGAAAGTCATGAAGAGCGCCTCCCATTCCCGCTGTTAAAATTGTCCAATAATGCGTATTAGCCAATGCCCATTTTCTAAGTGGATACATAACATGATTACTGGAACAAATAAATTAAAATTAAGTACATTTAAAAATAAGATTCTGTAATCTTGACTGACATTAATTTGTGTGCATTTTTGGCAGGTCCGCGTCAGGGCAAACCAGTCTCCTCTCTTTTCCAATAGAGTTCTGCACGCCAGGGATGCTTTCATTTACAACCGGATATCTGACAGAATTGAAATTAGCACTCAACGGATTCCATTTCCTGGCAGCAAAATTAACCCGAATAAAACAGTGCGGACTCTCATCGCTTTTCGTGGCCTGGCGCAAATTCTAGCGGTCAAAGCAGAGGTTGGGGATATCTTTATCATTTCTGGAAATGGATGCTCATTGGCTGGAGACAAACTCGATTTAAATGGAAACTGTCCGTCAATCGATTCTGGAAACGATTCTCGTTTGGATATAATCCAATTTAGTTTTCCTGTAAGTTTAGATCACTTTATTTCAACTCCTTTCATTGTTTCAATTTTTTAAATGGGACATTCTAATTCTGAGACAACTTGGTGCATTTCTAGCAAGAAGAAGAAGAAGAGTTGCAAATGCTACATATGGTGGAACACATAATCCCACATAAAGTGCAACCTGATCTCTTCTATATTATGTACAAAACTTGCAAACTCGATGGCCGTGGCAAACGTATATACGCTGAAAAAAGGATCCGGCGTACCTTCGAACTCTACGACAATTTGGATCAGTATGTGTTGTCTCAATTCACTTTCCTTTGTTAACATCATTATTATTCTGTCAATCCTGTTTTTGACTTATAGTGTGACACCGAAGCCTCCATTTCAAGCACCGATTTATGGGAACCCAGGCCAGGCGCTCCGTGTGTATAATGCTATGACACAAAACATTTCCACTTCGCATAATTCGGATTTGAACCGAGGAAATCACAAGTTGGGTTTGAAGGACTTTGAAATTAGGGTGCTAATAATACGTACGTCAGGATTGATCGTGACATTGTTTATCATATTATTGTGGTTAGTCCTGCCAAATCCCATTCTACTGGAGTAAGTTAGTTTATAAGTTTTTTGAATACGTTGAAACTAACTACAAAGTTCGGAGGGCAGCAGAAACTTCACATCTTGTCTATTATTAAGTAATAACAAAAAGCTTAGTTGGCCGAAGCAGCCACACGCCTGGATGGAGCTAAAAGCAAATCTAGAGTTGGCGATAAAACGGGTGCATAAAAAATTATAGTATTATTATAGTAAAGCAACATTTTAAACATTTTTTGCGTTCTTATTAGTTTAGTAGCATTTCCTAATTTAAAAAAATACTAGTTTTTATCGGAGGAAAGCAAACACATACACATTTTTGTTAGCCACAAACATGTGAAATAAATATTTAATGAATGGAGAAACCACTGTATTTAACAATTTGTTGGTCATTTATTAAACAAACACCGTTTTTCCATTGCATAGAATGCGCATTCAAATGTAATGTTATGGTTTTTTTTTAATCTGAGACCATGCAAAAGTACGATTGTTTTGTTGCGCTATGTCGTGAGAGCCATGTACATGGAATTGCTGTTATACCTTAGTATAACTTTGTGTAGGAAATTACATTACATTATTCCAAAGATCGCAGCGACTTTCACGTTCCCTGAACATTAGAGAACTAATGCATGGATAATATCCAGGTGAAAGCTTTTTGTTGGGAATTGTATATTGTAAAGCAGATTTTGTGAATTAAGCATGTCATGCGTTCGCGAATTTGTTTTTTGTAAGGTTGATAATTGAGGCCAGCCAGAGGCAGAGCATGTAGTGAGAGAGAGTGACTTCAGCTTAAGCAATTTTAATTCATTTTATAAATAACTTTTGCTTACGGAATTAGAATTTGACAAGCATTGGCTTTTACAGTATTGCGGTTATAACTGCTGAACACCGGGAGCCACCTCTTAATGTCAGCATGTATGACAAGATTCTCAAATGTGAATTTCCGAAGCACGACTCTAAACACGGGTGTGTGGATGAATGCTCTTTCAAAATTTGCAAGACCAATTACATCCTTCCATCCTTGAAGTCTGATTTTGTGTTTTACAGGGTTAAACAAAGTCGAGCACTAATAATTACTACAACCTTTATGTTTAGAATATGAAAAGCAATGATTTCATCCTTCTTTACCATACATGAAGTCATATTTAACCTAGGTTTTCCATCAAACCAACTTTCCAAACCATGAATTCCAAAACTTCAATTGTCCTCATTGCTGTCTCCGCATTGTTGTGTGGTATAAGTTTGCTTCTTCTAAATGTGTAGGCAGTAAATTTAATAATTTTGCAAAATTTCCTGCAAAGTTGTGCAATAACATTGCATTGCAGTGAAAGTGAAAGCTAGTTTTCCATAATTAAATTTGCCATTGTGGTTGCTCGGGGCGCGATGCCGCGCACTCAATGTTTGTTGCTTTGAAAGTTTGTTTATGGACGGGCGCTCGGTTGGGAAGGGGGAGAGATCAACCTCTCCCTCCCCAGCAGTTGCAGTTCAGAGAGCAAATTAATTCGTCGTCATTTAGCACGGATCTCCAAAATTTTATTCATTTCATTGCCTTGCAACTAAATTCTAAATTCGATACCCCTTATTTACCTCTCAGTTTAATCATCCTTAGGCCAAATTACAGCTAACGCTCTTCCAAATTTGGATGAACTTGCAGTCAAACGCGACCTAAGCAGTAGTGGAAGTGTTGCTGGTGTTGGTTCTGCCCTGAAATCCTGCATAGTCACCTTTGCAAGGTAAACCTTTTTATGTCTGACGGGGCAATTTAAAATAAAGGTTACAGTTTACGACGATGGGGTTTTGGTGTAATTAAGTTAAAGGTAAAAGTCACCGTGGTAAATTTCTGAAACTATATTTGTCTGTTGAGGAACAAGTTGTATGACTTTATCAGTTGTCTTTCTAGAGAGCAAAGAGTTGATATTATGACGTCGTAAGTAATGCGCCCTCGTTACATTGTTTTTTTTATTGCAGAGTTGGATTGACTTGATCTCGCATTATGGCTTCTTCCGAGCCAGACCCATCCGATAATGATTCTCCTGGTGGGAAAATTACCAAAGAGCCTGTGGAAGTGCCACTACGACAAATGACCCGACGTCAATTTGCTATGGAGTTGGTACTTGGCCTTGATACTGTCGGTCTTCCCCGTGAAGCCACCTCAGAAGTGGATTTGCCATATGCTAATTACCCAACTCCAAAGCCGGAACCGAAACCTCTTCCGGTTGGTACAAGAACCATTGGAACGAATCCATTTCCTCCGGAGGTAATAATAATAATAATTTGAAGTCTAAGTTAAATTTCCAAAGCAGCTAGGTAAATCATTACATGTTTATTTACATTGCAGGCTATGCATAGATGGCCCAGGATTTTGCTCCCCGAGCCTCCGCCAAGTAGCTTTGAAGCTGAGCACCCAGGGCAATACCGGATGGTTACTCCAAGTGGATCTTCGCCACCAGAAGAGCCTCGTGAGCGACAGGACCCAGGGCCTTCGTTGATTGACACGGCTACATCTACTGCTTCCATTGACATTGATACTCCAGTCGCACCTAAGGAAATCAGCCTTCGTGTAAAAAGTGCAACCAAGCCAAGTTTGCTTTTGAGACATGTGAATACTGGACAACCCGTCACTGACTTTATTGACGAATTGGCCTACCGGACTGATATTCCATCGGACCGACTTAAAATATTGGCCGGATTTCCACCTAAACGAGTTGCAGTGGATAGGTCATTGACTGTGGAGAGTTTTGGCTTTAAATCTCAAGAGAGCATCATTGTGGAGATGGGTAGTCCAGTAAAGGATGCCTGCACTGGAACTGATAACTGTCTCGGTGAGTGAACTAAATTATGTTGTGAAAAGGTTTCCGAATATTTATTTAGCATTTAATTTTGGTTTTTAGTGTATGGTTGCCTCAAATGCGCGGACAAGAAAAAGAAAGGGTGCAACAGAGTAGTCAAACCTGTCGGCCGAGATGATCCATTCTACAAGGACGATTCATGCAACACTGATAAACCAATACAAGAGGGTGATAAGAAAGGTCCAATTTGGACAATCGGAACTCAAGCCACTGAAGAATCAATTGCGAGTGACACATTGCCACCACCCACTCCAGCGATAAGCAACGAAGATTTGCCAAAATACCCTACAAGATGGGCTCAACCGCCTCTTAGTGTTAGTCAAGATGACATACTCCAGTCCTCTGGAATTCTCCTGAAAAAGATTGTGCCCTCGGACAACTCCTGTCTCTTCTCGTCAATTCGCTACGCCCTAACTGGACTTATTGGTAATGTTTAGTTTAAATAAACTAAGCTATTCTCCTATTGTGCGACAGGTTCTACACATTCATATGATCAACTTAATCATTTTTTTTATTATCTCAGGCGATCCTGATGGTTGTTTAATTCCGGAGTCGTCCAAGTACCTTCGTGATATTGTCGCTGCTCGCATCGAATCTGACCCTGAACGTTACAACGAGGCTTTCCTCGGACGGCCTAATGCCGAGTACACTGCGTGGATTTCTCGTCTTGAGTCTTGGGGCGGTGGAATTGAGATAGCCATCTTGGCAGAGCACTATCAAGTTGAGATAGCTGTTGTGAGCAGCCAAACAGTGACAATTACTGTGTTCGGCCAAGGTCAGAAATTTCCAAAACGGATTTACTTGCTCTACGATGGCATTCATTATGATCCACTTTTCATGGAACTCTATCATGTAACCAAGCATATTAACCCATATATTTAACATTTACATTCATTTTGATTCGAGGGTTGTTTCTAAGCAAATGTGACTTTCTTTTAGTCAGCTCTGGTGGTGTCACGCTTCAGACCTGATGACAGGGATCCGTACAATCAAGCAATGGAAATGGCCCAAGAAATGAAGGCATCCAATCAGTTCACGGATGTTAAGCATTTCCTTGTCAGATGCGACAGGTGCAAGTCTCACTTCAACGGATGGGAGGAAGCAACTCAACATGCCAAGGTTACAGGCCACAAAGCCTTCCATGAGCTTACACAGATCGAACGCAGGGCTTAACATATCTACATAATTCTACAGTTTCATACGATGTGATTTGAACAAGCATAAATTTATTAAGCCAAATAAAGGGGGTTCAACTAAGCTGCATTTTATTAAGCTCAATTTTTAAGCAATTATGTAATCCCAGTATTAATAGTAGTATAGAATTTATTGAAATGGCTCTTGGCCCAATCAACCGATCATACAAATACGTCACATAATACAACATAAAATTTGACAAGGCAGTGCAATATCTGGGGGGATGAGGGAAAAACTCGAAAAACCTACCCCACCCATCTCAATGAGAGGGTAATGATTATTCCCAGAAATGCCAAGTCATACATAAATCCCAGTATTAAATGGAGTAAAGATGATAATTGTTTTGGCACAGTCCAACTTGTGCTAATCTGTCTCGCCTAACCACGGTGTGTCAGAAGTTTAAACAAATTACTTCATGAAATAAACCGTGCATATATTGAGAATACTCAAAGCCGCTATCAGAATATCAAAAAATCTATGAAATATTAAAATGCCAATTAAGTAAATAAACACATGAGTATATGAAATCGACAAATGTCCATATTTCCTCATTTGGTCGGCGTGCAAAACTGTTTATGTTTAAAATTGCATGCCATCCGGAAAAATGAATAAACGCAAGAACTCTGAAACCAATACTAGCGGCCTAATTATGGGATTTTAAAAAGTATTAAGTAGGAAGCACTTGCTAATAGCAGAAAGTTTTAAAAAAAAAATCAAAAAGAAGGCAAGTCGAGTCTTACTCAACGCCGTTGGTATCTGGGAGCGTACTCTTTAACTTAAGATAGGATTCTTTCACCCGGAGGAGAAAGTGGGGGGAGAAACAAGAGGAGTCAACCGAAGCAACGGACCCCCCGAAAGGTGACCGGCTTACGGGATTCCTAACGCAGTCATCACTAATACTATCTAAACCAGAGAAAGGGGACACGAAGCGACTATAGACCTACCCTGTTGCAGACGCAACACAGCGATCAAAGTCTGCACGTGCTCTCACACAGTTACGCTCCCATTTAACCCATCCACGCATTCGCATATATATACCACACTCAAAATACCCCTTCATTACCTCATCCCAACAAACACCAGTTCCATCATTATTTTTAGGATTGTCGTTCTCGTACTTTAGTTTTTGTAAAGTTTAATGCTAATTATTATGAACTGACTTGTTTTCTTTTATAAAACGTAAAAATTGTTTTGATTGGTTCTGGGATTTTGGAAGTGTACGAAGGTTTCCAAATGCTTGATCAAAAATTCAAGTCCATGTTGTGGTAGGCCGTACATGACTTAAGTATGTGCAACCTGCCGCCAATAAACACATTGTTTATGTTACATGCACATTGACACATTCACTTTTTACCTGCTTTTTTGTTTTTACTCCTGTCTCCGTACTGTTGCAATGAGCAAAAGAAACATTTAACCAAAATTTATGATGGATGCGTTACTGAAACGCTTCCATGCCATGGAATAAAAAATACCCCCAAACTTCAATTTTAGCCTCTTTTAGCAGTGCTGGGACATTACTTAATTTTATCATTAAGTAATTCGAATTACGTACTCGGATTACATTTTTGATATATGTACTTTGTAATTTGAATTGCATGGAATAAAAATGTAATTTGTAATTTTGTAATTTTAATTACACACGCATAAAGTTGTAATTTGTAATAATTGCAGCTTGGCGTGCAATTTGTAACTTGTAATTTTCAAAATTTTGGTTAAAAGTAATCCAATTACATTCGAAACCGCAAATTACATTGATCCAAATTCTGGCTTCTGACGTTTGACAACTTTTGAATATGTGCGTACAATTTTAAACTTCGTTGAAGTTGAAATGTAATTTGTAACATGTAATTTGAGCTATATGGAAAGAAAAATGCAATTTGTAAATTGAATTACACGGAAAGAAAAATGTAATTTGTAATTGCTGTTGTGCAAGCACCAAATTGTAATTTTGTAATTGCAGCTCGACGTATAATTTGTAATTGCAAGTACTTTCCAATGTAATATGCCTGCCAAGCCCTGTCTTTTAGATCCTTTTTGTTTCATAAAGATTTCATACAAAATTATCAAAAGGTTTGTGTTTTTTATGGTCCACCCTGTATACCCCAAGCCTCCCCGCCAAACTCAAACAGACGTAACCCGCAGGCAACGCGCCGTACGACGTACTTTTCCTACTCTTGTATTCACAAGCTCAGAATTTCGCATTATTTCTTCAGTTTTGGAAACTCCGATTTGTATTGAGCAGGAGGATGTCTTTGTCGAAACCTCATCGGTGTCCGAGTGAGCTTTTGAAGCCAGCTAAGGTTGTCGTACTACCGAAAAGGAAAGTTCCACTTGATGAAGCCGAAGAAGGTCGTCAGACATTATCTGAATTGTTTGACAAGACTTTTCATGCGGTTAAAAATTTTGAGATGGAGCCCGGCACAACCCTTGATGATAAGAATGTACGTTTCTTAAATAATTTATAGAAAAAATAAATAAATAATAAATAGTTGATTATTTCAGTTTGACATTGTTTATATATAAAAATACGTTTATTTCGGAAGACATCTTTCTCAATGCTTGATTGAGTTTGAAAAATTTTTGTGCTTCTTTGCAGAAACGAATTGAACGGTTGATCAGAGACGTTGAAGTACTCACGGAGATGGTTTCAGACATGGGACTATTCAGTTCAAATGAATCTGTCGATGAGTTTGACGCTACAAAGTTAAAGTTTTTGCTCCTCCCCAACATGTTGGGACAACTCTGGGAAGCGAAGCCGGGGACTGACCGAACAGAAATTTGCCAATTTGCGAAGGTGTATTTTGAAGATTTTATCGAGCGGTTAGTAAATCATGAAATCATACCATCGCCGCCGGAGATGTTCCTCCAAAGCAGAAAATGGTCAGGAGATCCCGAGAAAAATCGAGAAGCCAAAGCTTCTGCGCCGAAAATTTCTGCAGAGAAAAAGAGGGAGCAAAAAATCCGAAAGTACAAAGCTTGTCGATTACTCGATCAGCAAGTTGAGGCTATAAAATATCGTCGGGACGTAAGCACGAAATTGCTGCTCGTAGTAGACAATGTTTGATATTTTAGCTAGCGCATATGAGGCAACCTAGATTTACATTGGAATATGAATTTATTTCCTACTTCATTACAGAAAGGAGAGCCAATGGATGAGGAGACACTCAAGGATCTGTATTTGTTGATAATCAAAAGAGAAGGTATGTCTGCAGAAGCCCATCTAGAGAGCATTGTTGGAGAGCTTGAGCTGATTAGCGAATTTCGAGAATCCACTGAGAAGGGCGATGTGGAGATGCCCCCACCAAAGAAGGCGCCGTCTACATTCCCAGCAAATACATTCATTTTGACTCGCACTGAGCAAGAGAAAAAAGTATTTGGCCTAGGCTATCCTGCCACACCCGTCATGACTGTTGAAGAATTGTATGAGCAGAGAATCAAAGATGGTAAGTCTTTTTCATCATCATCTACACTGGACCTTTGGCGCACTTAAATAAATAATCCAGTCTGTATACATGATAAATCTTAAGGTACATGGAGTAAGGATTGCAAGCCTTCCAGTGCCCCAAAGGTCTCAGAAGATGAAGCAAAGGAGCAAGAGGAGCTGTGCGAAGAAATGGACGATCTGAATCTCTTAAACTCACGTCGAGCTATGGATGAGTATCGTGATGATCATCGCCGAGGTTGGGGAAACCGAATGAATCGCAGCTAAATGCACTACTAGTTCACAAAACTGATTATTATTTCATTCGAATGGAAACATCAGAACGTGCCTAAATATATACTCCCGTAACTGTAAAAAAAATAAAACATTTCTAAGTGCTACAATAGGTGCATTGCGAGGTCCAGCACATACACGCATATATTTATTATGTATTTATTCAGTTTCTTCAAATGCATTGAATTCTTAAGGCTACAATTTTAACAATGAGTTTGCTAGAGCTGGGTTGTTGAGTTCAAAAGGAAAGTTCAATTAAAGAAAGGTTATTGAGTTCAAAAGGAAAGTTTAATTAAAGAAAGGCTGTTGAGTTCAAAAGGAAAGTTTAATTAAAGGAAGGTTGTTGAGTTTAAAAGGAAAGTTAAGTTAAAGAAATGGTCGTAAGAACTTAACAACTTTGTATAAACTAATAAACTCACAAGCGGAATACTCCCACAATTGGGCAATCTTCGGCCTTCCACCACGAATGTTTTTCAGAATTCTAAAGGGAGAACGGTGATCTTGCCGACTCTGTAAATTAAGGATAGCCGAGTGTCCCTGACCAGAACGTAATTCTTGTGTTGAGAGGCAAGGCGAATGTAACTACCAAACCCATACAACGACACATATCCAAGAAATTCACTCTTCCCGCTAGAATATCTCTCTCCTCCGATTGTCAAATATCCAAATGGAACCCTGGTGAGATAATCAGTTACGAACTCAGTGTCCGGAGTCCAAAGTTTCCTCATTTCTTCATTGTATTGACGGCTAGTTTCTGTTGAATCATACACTGGTTCAATTTCCTGATGGCGATTCTTCTGTCTCTTTTTTCTTAGAAATGCCATGAACTTCTTGTGTTTCGCTCTCAATTCAAGTCTCCTTTGGACTAGCTCCTTGTCTTGGCGGTCTGGCTCGCAGTACTCAAAGTTTCTAGTAGTTTTTAGCTGTTCCCAGTCACTTTCAACTGGAAGACATATCATAGCGTCTTGACCTGGACAACCACGGCCTTGAATGGAAACTTTCACGGGCACTAAACAGAGTTCCGGGTTTCTAAATTCGCTGAAATTGACTCTTCGTGGGCTGTTTGCTGAACGTAGAAGATCGGATAAATTTTTCATTAGCCTTATATCTCGCAGGACATAAAAATTACTTAAGCACAGGGGGGGATGTTTAGGTCGCATTTCGGGAGAAATATCTGGAAGCCATCTGGCAAGAAGTGACTCCCATTTCACTCGGAATGGAACTGGACACGACAATCGAATTAAATTTGTCCTGGCAGTTGGTGGTTTCCCAAAATATTCTTGTTCTCTCTTCTCTCCTTCGGTGACCAAATCCTTCTTTCCAGCACTTGAATCAGGAGCAGAAATGTCTTCTGAGTTTAAGTGGTCCGACTCAAAAGCAAAATGAATCGCATCTCGAAGACCATATGGATGCACACAACTGAAATTTATAATTAAATTAGACATTAGCTGTAAAGTTTTTGCCAACACACAAATGTATAGCATTCATTATGGTATCATCACTATGCTGACCGGTAAGTAAAAGCAACCCAGAAAGACATTGCCCAGCCTGCTGGAATAATCAAATCAATTCCTATCCCTGATTGATTCACTAATAGAATTGGAACTTGATTTTCGGCTATCCCCAAATCCAACTCAGAGCCTATAAGAAAAGTAAGACTTACGCTTTCGAAAAAAGTAATCATTACTAGGATGTTATTGTTATTGAGCTAAAATAAATTAGTACCTGGAAGCAGCATTTCCCCCCGTTTCTTTGAGATTTGATCATCAGTCAATTTTTGAGCCCTTGCTTCGTGTCTCCATCTTTCTTCCCAAAGTGGTGAACTTGATGCAATTTTCCAATAATCTTCAAGAAGCTCTCTGCTGTCTTCTCTATACTTTAACTTCTCATTGTCTTCCTTAAGTTCCTTTTTCTTTTTCATCCCAGGCATAAATCCCAGCTTTGTACGCTTCTGAGGCAGAAACACTCTTGGATCTCGAACAGTTAAAGGAATGACTGAGCGAAAAGGCAGACCTTGTTCTGAGTTCAAAGCATTCCAAACATCAGTTTGGTTCTTGACAATATTGTCCTTTCCTTCGTAGAATTCTTCAAACCAGTGTGGGGGTCGTTTGACTGATAAAACACTGGGATCCACTTCTTGAGTATCGCATGGTTCGTAAGAAGATCTGACTTTAAGCACTTCTTGTAGAGCGTCCAAAGACATCGGACCGTATAACCGTATTCGGTTAAGATCGCCTTCCAAGTCCACCAAAGTTAGAGTTTTACTGGGGTTTGTCCAGGTGGGGTGAACAAGGAGATTCTTCGGCTCTAATTTCATACCATCCTTATTGGGTACAGATGGCGGTGCGTCCACCGGATTTACCTTGAGAAGTTCCAATCCACAAATGATCTCATTCAAGACTTCTCCCTTGTACGCTGGATGAACCCAAAGCCAAATTTTCGTCAAATCAGGTTTCCAAATTAATTGAACTGGACCAATGTAGCCAAATGGATATTCTCCAGCCTTGTAAAAATGCATATGGGCTTCACGTTGTCCAGTCTTATAGAAAACAGCGCCCAAGCTTAATCCGTTGGCTTCTCTCGGGATGAATTGCATAAACTTTTCGCAGATCAGGGAATCAGAGCCAGAAATCTCAAGGCAAGTCTTGAAGGAAATGTCGCGCATTGTTACACCGTTCCGAGAAGCACGGTACAATGATCGATAGCCCTTTTCACAAGGTGCAACTGGAATCTTATAATTCCATTTATTCTGTACATGAAATCTGTAAAGTAGAAAAACAACAAACTTGTTAAGTACCTTCGTCGGCTATTTCATTGTACTAGAATGATGTGATCTAAACCTTCGGGCGTGCCAAATGTGGGTTTCAAGCCATTTCACTCTCTGTTGTCGTCGATTGTACTCAAGTAATAAATTGGATGGTTTCCGGCGGTATCTTCGGAACGGTTTCTTTGGTTTGTCACCTCCTAGTTTCTCCTTTTCAGTAGTAGCAATGGGTTGACCTTTGATTCTAATTTTCCTCGAACTCTCCACTTGAGCAATATGTGCTGCACGAAGCCTGTTTGGAAGCCGCTTAGGATTATGACTCACAGCCCGTCGTCGCATGTGCTTCGGCACGTGTTGAAAAGCAAGTCCATTTCCCCTTGAGTTTGTATTGGATCCTGATCCATCCGTACCTAGAACAGTAATAAAAATTAATAACTTATTCCAAAATGTGTTATAGTTATTTGAAGGTTATTTACTGAACAGGAAAGGGATGGTGTCAGGCGATAATGCAAAATACGATTTTGTACTAGAGTAAGAATTCTTACTCGGCATTGAAATTTCTCTTCCTTGCAATTTGTGAAATGTTAAACGAATTCAATAAAAAAAATTGTTACCAAGTTTGACAGTCAGCGCTTTGATTTCTTGAATTCTGGAGGCAAGGAATTTCCGAGTGGCCAAAGAATTGCCCTCCTCCTCCTCATTTTCCATTTCTACCAAATAACAAATTCCAGCCCGCAACGGCACTTATCAATAGTGAATTAACTGTACTTTATTCTGATTATAAAAGTTATGCAAGTATAACGACGAATGCTAGGTGCTAGGAGTTAAACTTGCGGTGTCTCCCCCGATATGCAGAAAATATTTGTATTCCCACCGGCTTCCCTCCAAGACTTCAATTTCTTAGCAAATCTGACTCGCCGTAAACTATCTATGCTGTGCTGTTTGCCTCACACTTGACAATTATTTTTAAAACTTGAAAAAACGTTTATGCGTTGGATGCTTCATGCATAAGCACTTATAATATATACATTTTTTAAATAATTAGAACAAATCTTCGTAGAATTGCTCAGCACATTGTTTTACGGTTTTGAAATTAATGCACCAAACTGAACGCCACACCGTGAACAACGCTTATGCTATGCCGCATGCCGGTCAATCCAAGAACAAAGATTTTGATATTTCAACGATTTTTTAATAATGAATACCAAATCAAGTCAAAAACCAATTTCAATTTTGCATTTAATATGTCTGGTGACTTATTCAGATAACAGCAAGAAGTCAGCCGCATAGAGCTGGGATGGAAGCCGAAAAGCCAAACTGAACCGAACAACTGCATTACGTTTGAACAGATCTATAATGGTGACCTTGACAAATAAACAACAATGCTATTTAATAGCTAATTATATTTCACTCAAACCTACAACCTTGCTCTTGTAAATGGCAAATGTAATCCAAAATCTTGGTCTTTAGTCGCGTTTATATTCTCGAAATGTTTGAAGTTGAACTAGACGAATCTCATAACGAAGAAGATGAGGAGCTCTTAGTAGAAGAATCCTTCAGTTCAATAAAGGATGATTCCCATACACCAAATGCGAAGGAATTATGGCGTGCCTTCCGACCTGTTCGTGCATTTCTCAAATTAATTGGGAGATTTCCTTACAAAATTGAGACACAGGTTAGGTGATGCATTATCATAATTTAAAGTATGAAATTGGAGCTAATTCTACCTTTGTTAATATTTTATTTCAGGCAAATGGAAGTTGCTATTTTTCACATAATCCCATTTCAGTTTCAAATATAATTTTCTGCGTAAGTTACACAATATAGATTTTAATAAATATACAAACTTGGTTAGCACTAAATGAACACAGTAAACATGCTAGTTTAGTAGAAATAAAGTAAACTATACAATTCTGCCCCAGAAACTCGCAAAGCAAATGACGAACTTAGTTAGTGACGCGGCGGCGGTGGTATGCAGTATGTGTGGTGCTGTGGTGTGATTATTTTAGCATTGGCTTTAACGCCAAGCATTTCCTTCTCCGCATGCAAGATAATCCTGCCAGGATCCTAATATGAATCTCATGTTCAATGCATTTTCTGGACTTCAATTTTAAATATTTATTAAAACTAAGCCAAAAAGCACATTAAAGGTAAAAAGTCTCCAACACCTTCTTATTCGCGAACCGAATTTGCTTTTTGAGTGACACTGATATCACTCGAAGAGTAGCCTAAAGTATGTAACTTGAATTACTTGAAAAGCGCAAACCCCATTTTAATTGACCAAGTAATGCTAATGCTGATACGTCAATCTCATACATCAATCCAGTATGAATACAAATTGTAAAAATGACTTTTCGCCGAACATTAATTATTATTATTTTAGTTATTCATTTTCCTTTCAGACACTGACAGGAGTTACGCTAATTGCATTTGTATTAATGGCTGTTGGTGTCTTCACTATGTTTTTGGAGTACAACTTTTCTGAATATCAGGACAAGTGAGTTAATGCTGACATGTAAATAATTTAGCTGCCCTGCTTCAACAACACCTTTATTTGTGTGTTATTTGCAAATGAGTTTACAGATGTGAGTTTACTTGGGAAAGTTTAACAATGTACAGGTGCAATGTAGTCGTGAGTGTAGTCTCGGGTTGGCTCATTCTGACCTTCGTCAACAGCTATGAAACACTAGTGAATTCCGAGCGATATGTCAACTACCTAAATACATGGAATGCAGTTGTAGAAGAAATGCAAATGGACGTTTCAAAAAAAGCAAAATGGGTGGGATTTTCAGGGAACGTGGAATTTTTAATTACCGTTCTGTTCACAACAATAATCATGTCACTTGGTTTTGTACCTGCACTGCAAGATGGACTTGCAATCATGGCCAGTGCTACGGTTCGCGTTATTTTACAGAGTGGGATTGCCATTTGCTATAGAAATGAAGGATTTCTTCCAGACGTGGAATCATGGGCGATCAGACAAAATAAAACACACCGTTGTGGGGAAGATGTGGATACTGCACCTTGCAGTTTGAATACAGCTCTCAAAGTTGGAAGAATTTCTGCTTTTGTCATTATGGTAATTATTCCCACAAATACTATGTGCTGTATATTTTGCATTTACAATTTAAATTTGTGTCCATTAGCTGTACTCTCTCTACGGGTCCCGAACTACGCTTTGCCAATTCAAATTTTTTTGCCGTCTCCTAAGAAATGCTGCGGTCATTTGGAATCAGCGCTTTCGAAATTACAAAGGTTATTTTATGTAAGGTATACATAAATGCGATTAACTAATTATTTTTTACCCACAGCCCCTGTACTTCTTGGCAATGAGCAGATGCGCATACGCTTGAGTATGAAATCCTTGCTCAAGGATCACCTTACCTTAGCTAGTCTTTACACGGCAACCGATGATGTATTTAACATGTCTCTTCGCTTCTTCTATGCTATCCAGGTCTAATGTGATATTTATTTTAGTTAATCAACTAGTAAAAAGTATCGTTCTCTTAATAGGTGCTGAATGTGCTCATTCAGTTGTATTTCTTTACACAATTGACGTACCCAGCAACATGTGATGAACATTGGGAGGAGACTCTCAATTTTTACCAGCGCTGCCAGTTGTTCATACAATACCACGATCGCTTATCCAAGTATCGACCGAATAATTCAACAACAGTTACATTCGATGATCCTTGCACTGATACGCATATGAATCTAGTTCAAAATGGAATCCTGGCGTTTTTATTATTATTTCAAACTTTGTACTTGGTAATTGACACCACTTTGGATGGGGCCTTGGCTCATGAAGAGGTAATGGATTTGATTTTGTGTAAGAACTAGTGCAGTAATGGTCATTGCAATGTATTTATTTTTAGGGGATGCGCGGATTTGATGTACTTCGGCGTTACGGCTTCATGCAGTGCGCCAATGTGAATGAGAGGAACTTTGTAAGAATATACAAGAATTTTTTTTAATGTAATGCTAAGCTAAATTACAAATCTCCTTATATCATTTGGACAGATTCACAGCCTGATTGTTAGTTTTGCTAGGAATGTTCCACTGCAAATATCCATCAATCATTACTTTGCCCTCACCAGGTCATTGATATTATCAGTAAGCAGATTTTAATTTTTGATTTCTTCGCAACATAAAGGCAACATCGGATTTCGAAATAGGAGAATGATTGGGATTCTCCTTATTTCCTTCCATGATTAAATTATTGTAGTGTATATGTTTAAATACAAATAATTATCTCAGTTCACAATTATTTTTCTGATCCCTAAAATTTCTGTGCGTATAAGATTTCAACACAATAGTTAACTACAAAATAACCATTTACTCTGCTTTGACTTTCAGATATTTGCCTCCGCTTTTGGGCTTTGGATAATAATAATTCAATTTCGTCCCGGAGAAATTACTCACCTGATCGACTACTCAGTCAGAAATAATTGTACAGGTAGAAATAGCTGGTGAAGCGGAACCAATAAATTATTTATCAAAAATATTTAAGCTATTGTGGTTGTGCCTGCCTATTGAGCAAATTAACCTATTTTCTTTTACTTTTGTGCATAATCTGGAGTAGATTTTGATTTCAAACAATAATCTATTGCTGTCCCTGAAAATTTAGTTAGTTTATAACTCATAGTCTAGAATACATACTTTTTGCTCTCATTTCTCAAGCCAGTGTGAGGTTTCTGACCTAAACCGTTGATGTCTAATCTATTGCAAGGGATTCACTCATTGGAGGGAATATGTTTATGTTTGCAGAGGGTGCCCTCCTCTGGGTGCCGTATTGACATTAATATTCCAACTCCAGCACCAAGTCGTCACATTATTTGTCTATTTGTAGCCACGCAAAGTCCTAAAAATCAACCCTTATACAAACACTAGCCACAACACTCCTCTGTTTCGTAAATCACGCTCTCACTCAAAACCCCGAAAGAGCAAGTGCTACTTCTCCAGTCAAAGAATCTGACTAGTAATCTTAAATAGTGGTCAGCAAAAACATTAAAACTTGTCAATTTAAAAAAAATCTAGTTCGGATTTAGTAATTTTTCGAACACTAATTAGGAAGTGGCTATGGACACCGAGTTTTATTTTAAAACTATTTGAGGTGCAGAATTATTTAATGGAGTCGAAGCCCAAAGTCTCAGATTCCCAAATTTCTACCATTCCTGCTAAAGGTAATATTGCTTATTACTAATTAACTAAGAAAGCCAGTCTCCGTTCCCGTTTCACCAACAAATACGCGGTCACACATCACACAATAGTATTTATTCAAAGTGACGCTCTTGCCACAGCTGCCGTCAAAACAATATAATTAAATACAATGGTTACGTCCAACATCATGACAAATGGAGCGAGAATTTAACGCTTGTCACCCCATGAGGACATCTAAATTTATGCTTTCTGTAAAGCCAATACGACGATAATTGGATTTTAGGACCAACTTTTTGAGGAGTCAATGACGGAAAATTAATGTTGTAGTCCAGTGGGCTTTACGGCTATTCACGTTCTATTCTAGAACAATGGGCGCGGCGCGATGACTCGCGCTGCTTAATAACAATGGGTAATATTGAACTATATACTCCGATTTCTGAATCAGAGTTTGAACAAAGTTGCCTGAGTGCGTCAGTTGCACTGCAAGAGTTATGAAGAAGGGTGGGTTACGGGTCCATTCTTGGTGTCAAACGAAGACAATATTGTTCATTGCTTTTCAACATTGCTTAAGTTACAGCCATTCACTTTTAGTAAGTTTTCGTTCAATCTTCAACCCAAGGCATCATAGACCCCAGGATTAACTGGTAACATGGATATTTCGATATTATACCGCGTTTAGTCAAGCCTTCCCCAGCTGCATTTTGAAAAATGAGCGAGTAAACTGCTAAGCAAATTTTTAGAAAAAAATATTGCAAATCCGAGTTTTTAAAATTAGAAAAAAGTGTTCCCTGTTTGTTAAAATGCTTAAGCATTGCGAATAATAGCAGGATAAATCCAGCCGTCTTCGTAGCATGTGTTGAAAAATGGGCACGCACAACGCCCCGCGGATTAAGATGCTAATTTAATTTCTTTCAGTTTTCCCAAGTCTGTTTTTTCTTTAAGCACCAGCGAAGGCGTCAAATAATAAAAACTTTAATGGTCTGCGCTCGCCATTCCTTCGGGGTAATAGGTTGGCCGGACTGAAAATCATTTACAGTAAGGTAACATTGCAATTGTACGTGAACGTTGAAAGATGTGGATACGGTCTTTTGACAAATTAAAAACCAAAGTCAATGGCAGCGAAGTTCGGATGTATGCGAGTGCATGGGGAATTGCCATAATAACCCTTTCCTACTTCAATTCTTAACTCTAATTTTTTTGAAGAACCCCAAAAATGCAATGACCAAATCAGATCATCTATTGCCTTGACTAAACCATAGTTCTCGCAATTCATGTAATTTAAAGATCACTTTGCATAGTATTTACACAATCAGCTAACTCTCAGCGCAGCCCAAATCGCGCAAAATTGAAATGGTTTGACTCACATGTTTTGTAATTTTGTGGCTCATTATTTATTATACTAAACGTAAATGTGTTCGTCTTGTTATGCAGTAAATTTGTTATGCCGTACATTTGTTTGTAAAAGTACGCGTTAATTGGGACATTGGGACAAAGAGCTATAAAAAAGTCCATAAATTGAATTTTGTCATTTAATAAATGACTCCCTCGTCCCTCCATTCCACGTGCACGGTTTGTATCCGTCACAAATTCTTGTCTCATTGTGTTGCATTTGCGCCCCTGAAATAATTTTTACCAACTCTTATCATCTTTTCGAATAACTTCATCTTCTGAGTGAGTACGCCTGGAATCTTTCGTTGAATGCTGAGCTGGACAAAGTTATTTTTTTACTGGTAGTTTGTCTTCCCGTGAAGTTTGAGCATTCCCTGAGAAAAAAATTAGCATATCCCAGCAGACCATTGTTGATAAACGTTAAGAAGTGCAAATCGCTGCAATTTTTAAGAGACTTGAATGAGTTGACGACAATTCTTTTTTTTCAATCACAAAGAAGGGACGGATTTGTTAGGTACATTTACATTTCCTTCAATTAAAATCCGGACTCTCCCTTTCCCCATAAAACTACACAGCATCAGATAGGGAATAACGGTTCAATAAGGAGGGATTCTTTGGAGGAAATAGCGCGGTAGTTAAAGAGCTTTGGAAGACATAGAGTCGGATTCCCTCCAAATCCAATTTGTCACCCTCCCAAACTAGGAGCGAGCTTCCAGTCCACCAAGCCAAGGTTTATTGAGCTATTACAAAATTTCCAACACTAATAATATTTGTTAATGACCAGCTCCACTTAGTTCTGCTCCTGCCTCCTCGGGATTGACGCCCGCAATCTTCCCTCCAACAGCGACCAACATTCCATTCGTTCACACCTTGGCAAGTCAAGGGCGCGTGAATCAACTGGGCGGTAACTTCGTCAACGGGAGACCATTACCAGTGAACATTCGTGCCAAAATCGTGGAATTGGCAATTGAAGGATTCCGACCTTGCATCATTTCAAGACAACTTCGAGTGTCCCACGGTTGTGTTTCCAAGATCCTTCAACGCTTCAAAGAGACGGGAAGTATTCGACCCGGGACTTTACCCACACCAAGGTATCCTCAAATCCAGTAAAGATCCCCTTTAAATTCACGGTGAAGGTCACTAGTCATGAGAATCCATCCTCTTGTTTCCAGCTTTTTTGAGATGACTACCCCTGACATGGAGAATCGGATTCTGGAACTTCATGAGGCTAATCCAAGCATATTTACATGGGAGATTCAAAACAAGTGAGTTCTATTTATTTATTTTAGATTTATTGTAGCTCTTGTACATTTAAGGGTGTGAACTTTACCTGATCTGGGGAAGGGAATGGGTGGACAGTCACTATAATTGGAAATTAAACATATTTCGTTTTGAATGCACAAGTCTCACTTTGTATGCAAGGCGGGCAAATCTTTTTCTTTAGGATTTGAAATTATTGTAAGGGTTTCCGGCGTTATTCTTTCTTATTCAATGTATTCATGGGACGTGGAATGCAGGGAGCATGTGAGGACTGGGGATTCCTGGAATCTGATAGAAATATTTCATGTATCGGCCCATAGCAGGCAAACCCCTCCGAGAAAATCGTCAAATACCATTACGAGCATGTGCTATTTACATTAGACACACATGCTTGATGTGATCTCGGCATGACTAAGGAGAATGCAAATCAATTGGAATTCAAAACTAAAAGTATTCTTTCTCATGCGGCTTGTGGAAATTTTCACATTAATGGAAGTGAGGTTGTCCAGTGCAGGTTCTTTAGTCTCATAGTCAGGGAATTGTAACATCAGAAAGTTAAAGTTAACGTTGATTAGAACTGGCTGGATTTTAGACCCTTCAGGAAATTAAAAAGTTGTTTTCGAATCACATAAGGAATTGACTGTGGATGAGCACATGATTGCATGAGATTTTTCATAGTCAAGTACTCAGAAGTCATTTAACTACACTTGAATCCATCTGCTCCGCTGATGAAGACGTAAGTTTCACACTTATTCCATACTCATTCATTCGGCCAAATCCATTCCACGAGAAATAATTCCGCCTACTCAAATACACATGGAAAATTCTAGAATTTTTTTAATTGACACGACACGTGTACTCCGAAGTGCCCAGCATGCATAGACATGAACCCTTCGTGTAAAAATAGTTAGCAAAATGTGTTTCATCAACATATCGAATTTGCTAATTCAATCTCGTCCAACATATAGGAAAACTTATTTGCCTTTTCATGTATTGGACTGACGTAAGCAGAGATGAAATTAATTTTCATAAATTACGCACTGGCACCAGTTAGCTGGAAACAAATTAAAACATGCTGACCAGCCGAGCATTGCTACTAAAGATAGTATATACATACAATATTGCACTGTTTTCATTCCATATTTTGCACTTGGAATTGATTGCTTTGCATGGTTTTGTTTTGTGCGTGGAACTTGTGACAGGCCGACACAGCAAATTATCTGTTAATTATGCACAAAGACAATATTTATGCGTAAACTCGTCTCCTAAAAATCCGCATCGTTGCGTAACGGTCGAAATCGCACGAAGGAGATGCCAGTCTTTCTGGAAGGAAAAAATATTTCTCGTCCGCCACAATTTTTTCCACTTGATGCATGATAATAATACTACTAGAAAAAATTGTGGCTGTCTTGAAGACAGTAGTCCGTCTGCGTCAAAATATGTTTTCGAAACTCCTTGCGTCACGAAGCGATAAATCTTCATTGTTTCTTGGAGAACAGCAGATACTGATAAAGTAGTAGGTGACATTTAACCTTTAGTTTCCGCTACGGGTCAACAGTCATGTTAAAACGTGGTTTAGCCTTAATCCAAGTGTGCTCAAGACGTATGTTACGTACACGAATATGGTCTGCTAAGTTTAAATTAAATTTTGAGCTTCTCACGATCAACACATATGATAAGAACGAATTATTGGACTAGTACAAATAAGATATTTAGCTAGGAGTTTAATTATAGTAACATAGTAACCTGGCGCCACTTCAATGTCACTAAAGTGGTAAATGAATGGGTGTACCTGCACCTGTAGCTTGGGAAAATTTACGCTTCCATATACTATTTTCCCATTCACAAACTGACTCAGACTCCACGTGTGAGTGTGTGAGTCGGATATTTGTAAAAATTCAGGTGTCAGATTTTATTACTGTGTGTTGACCCTTTGTTTACACCAATGCGCGTCTCGACAAGTATGTGACATTGCACTTGCACTTTGCCAGTGCCATTAGGTCTTGGTGGGTTCATTCCCAGAAACATAAGCAAGGCCAGGTTCATGTCACTTTAGCCTTGCTGTCTCTGTCTCCTGCGATTTCTTTTTAAAAGTCTATATTTTTTGTAGATTAATCGAAGAAGGTTTCTGCACCCAATTGACTGCACCCACTCTTCGTACGATTACAAAAGTCATTCGTGGGGGTGACGACTCTGACGACGACAGCGGTAGATTGGTGATTGACGGTAAGTGTTTATACTAATTTGAGACTAAATAAATTTGCAATTTTTATTAAAGTTGAGTCAAAATCTAAATATTTACTAAATCCCAGCTGAAGTCTAAGCTAACTGGTGCTGGTCGGGTACTCTGTACAAAAATACATCCAAACACGCGCTTCATTTACGACTTCTTTTCCTCGCTGCTGTGACGCCGTAAAAATAAAAAGGAACTCCCCCGATTTCCAAACCCTTGTCTTTTCTTGAGCCAAGTGCAATATGTTTACCACCGGCGTTAATTTCCCTCCACGATGATCAGGATGAGAAATGTCTTCAAATCATGCAATCTTATAGTTCCCTTTGAGTGGTTTGCGGCGTGATCATGATTATGGCTGTGCAATGCGGGGCGTGTATGTATGTGGCACTTAAGCTCTCACCAAAATAGCAGAGTAGCACCACACATTTAATTTGTAATCTGCTTTCGGCCCCAAAAATGACAAATCGCGCCCTGCCGAAAGACTCCCGGCACTTGAAATACCTACTACTTGAAAGAAAAGGGTGAATGGAACTTATTAAATGCATCAGGTGGTGGTGGTGGTATGGTGGCGTGAGGAGGCTTTGGCTTCAGATTTGGGCTATGGGTTTTTAATTATAGCAAATGTTTTACAAAGAATTTTTGCTTGTAGAACAACGTTTATTAATAGAAAAGTTCAGACTTTTCCTCTGACTATAATAGACAACTAAGCACTTTTTGTGGATAAAGTATGTTGATTGTGTGCTTTAACAGAGGAATGGAGACATGGTTCCGACGATGGTGACAGCGGAGATAAGACGATGGAGAAAATGCCGGTCGAAGTGGAGATTATTGAGGTTGAAGGGCCGGCTTTAAATTTGCCACAGCCACCATTCAACGGATTTAAGAAAAGGAGGTCTCGCACCATGTTTACTGCCGAGCAGTTGAAGATTTTGGAAAGGGCGTATGATACTAATACATACCCGGACGTCTTTGCAAGGGAGGAATTAGCACAGAAGACACAAGTCACCGAAAATCGTGTGATGGTAATCAAATCTAATTTATAGCATCTCAAAATATAAAGATATATTTTTATTGTCTTCACTTTTTGTGTATGACTCCAGGTTTGGTTCAGCAATCGTCGTGCCCGTCAGCGCAAAGAGTTGAACATGGCTGGGAAAACTGGTTGCATCAAACGACGTGTCAGAGGAGGAGCCAAAAAAGCTAAACCAGCAGCTTCCACTTCGACTGCTGGCTACACATACGCTTCTTCATCCGTGCCTGCACCCTCCTACCAGACTGGATCTCCATTTGGACCCTTGGGAGCCGGGTCTGGATTTGGAATGAATTCTAGCTCTGGCTCAGCAGCCTCTGGATCGGGACCAGGGTCGTCCGCCTCTGCATCGTCTTCATCAGCTGAACAATTGGATACATACAATAACATGTATTGTTCCTGCAATGAATGTACCTCGGTTGAGACAAATTCAACGATGCCAACCTGTAATTCCAGCATTCGTCGAGAATTCTTACTAAACTTAGGCTTTAGCATCTTTTTTTCACAAATTTCAATTTTGTGTTTTAGACACATCAATGCAAGCCTATCAGGCAATTCAACAGAATCTTGAGAGCTACCAGTACAATGGGACTGCGTACAAATCTTTGATGAGCAATGGTAATGGCAATGGCAATGGCTACGATGGGTTCAATGGAATTGGGTCTGGAAATCAGGCATCTACTTACCCATCAGCTCTGGCAACATCTTTGACAGCAACTGGGACTTCTACTTCAGGCCCGGTAACAGTAGCAGCTTCGGCAACCGCAGATATCTCGAAGAATGTGGTTAGCCATCATGGACATCCACCTCACAACGCATACATTCACTCTAGCTTTGCATTCCAACAAGTGATTCACAATTTGTGATGTAAATATTCAAATAAAGTCTAATATGTTTTATATTCTCAGATTGGAAATGGCGGGGAAGTTGGCTACAACAACTTCAACTCGGGCCTTGCATTTAATGACAATAATGGGAATAATAGCCTGGTCTCACAACTCTTTCAAATTCCGGATTGGGCTACATTCACAGTTGCTACCAGGCCAAATGGAACCATTACAAACTATGAAGGTCTTTATCAGGAGGGAGCTCCATTTCGCCGACGCTTTGATTGGTTTTACTAACTCGTCAATGGAATTCAAGTGAGCTTTGGATTGGACTTCAAGTAAGGGAGGTTTATGAAAGTAGATAAATCTTATAGTTTGGACGCATTAGGGCTATTACTTTTAGAAAAATTGAAAATATCCCTGTTATAATCTACCTATAGGGTAAGGTGGGCTAAGTTTCGCCACTTTTCTTGACCGGCATGCATGCGCATGGGAAATGAGCAATACTTAAAAATGGACATATCATGTAGCCAG